>CAEFZY010041823.1:0-77856 GCA_903066815.1 Brachyrhaphis roseni
CAGCTGGGAGTGTGCACTTTCAGCCCATATTATTTATATAATTGTATTTCTGAACATGTTTTTGTAAACAGCTAAAATAACAAAACTTGTGTCACTGTCCAAATATTTCTGGCCCTAACTGTATATGGTTTAAAATAGTGAGATTCTTTTTGTACCAGATCAAATTTTTTTTGCTTTTTTCCATATAAGAAATTCCAAATGACAAAAATTATTGTCAAAATGTGGCTTTTATTTCAATCACCACTTCTGTGAGTGCTGCAACAGAGTATTATTAATTCATTAAAACAATAAAGTCATAAGTAAATCATAATATTAGCAGAATTAAGGAGCAATCTTACCAAAAGAACAAATTAAAATTTAGAGTAAAAGTTGTTTTTCAATTAGAAGAGTAGCTTCTAGAGTTATTGAGTTATCAAGATCCGTCTATGTGGTTTTCTTCTAAATTGACGCTGACGTTTAAGTGATCTTTTCAAAGTTCTGCTACTGATAATACTTTGATGCTGATGTTAGAAGTATTTTCTTACCTGTAAAATGATACCAAAGTACAACTTCACAAGATGCTCTACATTCCTCATTTAAAATTTTTATTTTTCTTATTGTACTTCTTATGAAATTACTACTTTATTCTCCTAAAATCATGACTTTAATCTGGTAATGTTATGACATTATTCTTGTAATTAAAAAAGTAAAATTAACTATAGCCTGACCCTAATATTCTATTGCAGACTTCACTTGAGTTCAAAGTTCAAATAAGGGTTAGGGGTAGCTTTAACACACCCTTGTCAGACAAGATGGCCGCCTGAACTATGGAAACCTAAGGAGTGCATTGGAGAAAAAAAATTTCCGACTTTCTAAAAAAAAATAAAATTTATTTATTGCCTAATTTATATTGTGACTTTTTATTGACATCACAATAGTACCACAAAATATCATGATAACCTTTAAGTCCATATCGTCCATCCCTAATAAAATGAACTTCTTCCATTGGTGTGGAATGATGTTTTGTTTAGGCCATATTAATTCTCTTTAATTTAGTTAGAATTTAGTCAAACTGTGTTGAATTTAAAGCATGCTCAGTTACCAGGTTAGCCTCTGTGTTTCTCCAGGTTGAGAGTCGGGTACTTTTTCATCACACTGGCTGCGAGGCCGATCCGATCATTCGTGGACTCCTACATATGAATCACACACTGAGGTGAAGTAATTCCTCCCTCCTGGTGGTGTAGCAAGCACCGCTGTGGTGAAAATGAAAACGCTGCCTCAGTTTGAATTTGCTAGTCTATCAACAACTTGGGAGAGATATCGTTCAGTGTGTTGTTCTGTGTCAAATGCAAAAGAAAAAGCATCGCTCCCCTTCCTGTTTGTGATTTTAAAGCAGCCACTGTCGTCCCAAATTGGCTCCTCACCGTCCTGCGGGACGTGATCCAGTATCTGTATGCTTCTCTCTGGGGGCTGGGTGGAGTTGGGGAGCCAGTGCTCTCCCTCATGAACCAAATCACACTGGGACATCTCAATCCTGGCTAAAAACCTGCTGGCTAATCAGCATAACAGCAACATTTTCTAATTTATTGTGACTCAACCTTGAGCTTAATTGAAAGGGAAAAGTGCATCCCCCACCAAGTGTCCATTCCCACCCACACACACACACATGCATACACACACACCCAAAGGGGGGGTAATCAAAAACCATTTGAACATGAGGATCTGTGCCACATTAATTAATGAAGGTTTGTAGTGCTTGTTGAGGGCCACATGCCAGCCGGGGCCCAGAGAAGTGACCGCTGTGACCCACATGGCCAAGCCGAGTCTTGTGTTTTTCAGAGATAAGCGTCTCCATCCATGAGCTGAGCACCAGCGTTCGCTTCTAACAGGCAGCCGGGGAAAACAAAAGTGATCCATGAAGGATCTGAAGGGAATGAACCGTGTTCTTTCACATTTACCACAGAGATTTATTCAGAAATAGAAAAAAACATCTTAGATCCTAAATCTGCTTGTTAGAAAAGATATTTTGAAATCAACTTTTGCACCAAAATAATCAACAAGTGATTGATTATTAGCTCAAAGTCAAATTCTAGCCTTTTATTTTTTATATACTGAAATAATCGCACATCCTCATAAAGCTACGGCCATGGGTTTGTGTGCTCATAAAGTGTTTGGTAGGGGTGGGCATTTGTTGCATTGTTTATCATTTTTGTGATAACTATTTTACAAGAGTTTTCATTCTCACAATAAATGTAATTGAAAAAAGTAACTGAAAATCTGTTAACATTAAGGCAATGTGTAGCAACCTAAAGCTAAATACTGTATGTGTGCATCTCATGTTTATGAATAGCAATCAGAGCTGCGTTCACATTCACAGTTATTTACATAATTTTAAAATTTTGGACTGGAATGCCATTTATGAACACTGATGCCATTTATAAACACTGGCCTGATGGTTTAAAAGTTCTGCTTGAAACTGGTAACAACCATTTAGAAATGTAGATCCGGAGGCTCATTTATGACACATTGTGCAGGATCCATACTAAAAGTGAACATACGCTCAGAAGCTGAAAATTGCGAACCCCCAAAAAATAAAATGAGATTTATAAAACCATGGTTTCCTGAAATCAATTACAATTTCCCAATGTAGATCGCAGCTGCACCTCAGTTTGTGTACAAAGTTCCTCCTCATGTTCTGCCCTCAACACACCAACATACAGTACTTACTTCATGAATGTCAGGGTGTAGTAAAGTGAGGCTGCCGATCAATGTCATTTCATTGTGTAAAATGGCAACCATAGAGAAAAGGATAAAGAAACACAATTTCATCTAATGCGCTAATAGCAAAGGCACATTTTTAGTTTTAGTGCTTTTGCTAACTTTGAAAACACTTAGCTTTCCCTTAATGATTTTTTTCCAGATTAATTCTAAAGCGCTAATTTACCCTAATTTACTTGACTGTTTTTAAAACTTTACGTTGAATAAAGTTTAACATCTGTGTTGAAGTTTTGTTATGGACTGTTATAAATTCTTCAGTAGTTACACGTTTATGCTTAAAGTCTGTTTATGCTGCATTTCCATTTTCTCTCTTCATGTTCTCTCTCTTTTTCTCCAACATTATTTCAAACAAGAAACAAACAGGTACAAAATAAAACATACAGTAGAAAGCAAGACATAAATATGAACAAAATATCTAAGAGTATTAAAGAACGTAAATTATGTCAAATTAAATTAGTGCGTGAAGATTGTAGTCTTTCAGGGGCAAACATCGTCTGAATTTAAGTTAGCGCTTTAGCATTAGCTTCCACTAAATACTGTGTTGTGTAGAGCTTTAGCATTAGCGAAACTAAAGGTTATAATTAGTGCTTAAGATTTAGAAGAACTAACTTTGGCAATAATAAAACAGTAATTTGATTCCCTGCACTGAAAAGATTACTTACATAAATTGCTAAACTTTGTTCACAACACTTTCACGATAAATCAGTTACCCAATTCTAAAGCTTTCCTTTACCAAGTCAATCATAAAAACGCCTTCTGTTTTATTTTTTTACATGCTGCCCCAGATCTTTCGAACAAAGTGTGAAAATAAATGACAGACAGGGGTTGTGCCATGCTCTGTGATGTAGTTAATTAAAATAATTTGGAGATCTGACTCTAAAACAAAGTGGCTAAAACCAAAGTAATTTTCCTCCTAAGCCTTTAGAAGCTGCTGAGTGGCCCAGTGAGAGCATTTTTTCACAAAGCTTTGATAATGTCGGGAAAAGAAACAGCAGTTAAATGTAAGACAGGAATAATCTAACATTTCCCAATGCACTGTCCTCATTTAGATCCAGAAAATGAGTAAAATTCTCTTTTTTTCTCACTTTTTATCTGGGTTATGTAAGTGTAAACCTGCAGGACTAAGTTATGTTTCACATTGAGAGCAGACATCTTTTAGCATGGCGTACCTCCTAATAAACAAGTTGGCAGTAAAGTCCACTGGGGATAATCTCCCAAGCACTTATCATCTGCCTTTTTAGGGAAATAAGAAAAGGAAGCGCAGAGCCATCTGTTTCTTCTCCCATAACTGATCAGTTTCTAGACCTCCGTAAAACAGCATCCTCCTGAAAACATCCCCTCAGCCTCATAACACTCGGTTCAATGTAAAGAGCCATTTCAGCGCTGCAATGCCCAGCACAGTGGAATCCTATTAAAGAGTCTAACTGCAAGCTGCCAAGCAGTAGTAATGAGTCACTGTGGTGTCCCATGTTTTGTTTTCTTGTGAATGACCCAACAAAGCCGGATAGATTTCAGCGAGGTCACATTATGGGTTATTATCCTCCCGCCTCTCAACACAAACAGCCGAGTGCTTTAAGTTTGGCTGTCGCTCTGCTGCAGAAGCAAACTCTGCCTCTGCCCTCACTTCATCCTGCTAAGCACATTATGTAATGATAATGCCAGCTATTATACAGATCCATTTGACGTCTGGCGCTGTCATCAGCTGGGAGGAATGTTGTTTGGCTTTAGATTGTCACACTTTATTGGAACACAGATGAAGACATTTTTAAGTGCTTCAGCAGCTTTTAAAATGTAAAATCCACCTGGTATTTATGCAGCATGGCGGCCCTGTAGCGATGTTTCATCTGGGAAGAAAAAAAAACAACAAAAAAAACAGTTACTCAATTTGCCCAAATTAACTCCCAATGTCTGATCAGTTCTCTGCCCACGGAAAACGATGAATCAAAACTCACCTAACGTAACCACAGCTACTCTGAGTGGGCAGTCTGTCCGCTGAGAGCTCAGCTCACCAGTTTTTAAATTCTTGCGTTTTGTCTGTTTTGTATCCTCTGGCTGGAAGCATGAAGGTACCGTGTACGATTTAATGAGGTACATTAGGGATATTTGAGCAGGCAAGTTCAAAGCTTTCATGTTTTTCTTACTTCCGAGTGGCTCTTGCAACTAAGCGAAGAGTTGCCTTATGCACTTGATCATTTTAAGATGTAGCTTCAGAATAAGCTACCGCGGAATAAATTTGATGTAGTTGACTTGCAGATTTGAACACTGTGGTTTACACAGTGGACAAAGTTCATCCAAGCCCTGAACAGAGGCTCAGAACAAATCAATGCGTGGAGGTGCCATGACTTTCTTCAGCTAAACAGAAACAAAACTGAAGTTATTACCTCTGAACCTAAAGACTCAGGACACAGCTTCTGCTATTACAGCTTGAAATTAGTTTTCAGGCCTGAAAGCCGGGTGTAGCGATGGGCTCAGACCTGAACCTTCAGGATCACATAAAGACACTTACAAAATCGACCTTCTATTAACTGAAGAACATTTCCAGAACTAGAGGACTAATGTCCCAGCAAGATCTAGAGAAGATGTATTCATCTTTAGTCCCATTGATTAACTGGAACTGTTTCTTCACAGGTCTATCTTTACAAATAAACTTCATTGATTTGATTACCTACCCCAAGCTCAAATTCAACATGACTGCCTTGCATACAAAACCTTGAGGGCTATGTACCTGCACATCTAATAATGTACGTTGTGTAATACACAGAACCTCGCTGTTTAGTATCTTTACTGAAGCATGTTACGTGCTGTACAGCCTCTTATTTGTCAACATGTTCCTGTTGAGAAATGTGTTTGTTAGTTCTGACTGCTGAGAGAGATGGAACGCTGTAAAGGCTCATCGGTCTGACATACACAGCTTAGGTATGACAGAAGAGGCAAGAGGCAGCACTGTCTCTGGCATGTGATGAAAGGGAATCTAAACCAAAGGAAGAATATGTTGGATAGTTTTTGATGTTTTAAACCTGTTGTTCCCTGGAAACCCTGAAATCTGCTCTGTTCTGAGATTTTCATGCCTTGTTTTTAACATTTGAGAATAAAAGGTAATCATTTCATATATAATAATACTATTCCAGCCACTTATTATCACCTCGTTGAATTTGGTGATAATGAACAAAAGAAACATCTCATTAGTAGGGATGGACCGATAAATCGGTGCATCCCTACCGATTAGTGTTTTTATCCCTTCTGCATCTAGCTTTATGTACTTCTGCTTGGCTTCATCTCTGAGATCTTCTGATAGTATTTAGTGAAGTAGGTAACCATTTGTCACAGACCATATTGCAACACTGAGTCAAACACTTGATATAAGAACACACCATATGGCTACAAATTGGCATCTGTTCTAGCATCTTGTGTACTTGAAGCTTTACAAATAATTGTTTTTAATTTTCTGTAAATGCTAAGAAACCCATCGATCTCAAGCTTCACCTCTTTTAGAGCATCTTGTAATTAATATCTGCTTTCACTTTCCTCAAGCTTTAGGATTCCTGGTTATGTAACAGAGCAGGAAGCAACTTGTGTTGCTGAGATTTTTTTTCTGCATATTTAATTAGCACTCCAATCTTCAGATAAATTGGACTTTCATTTCAACCTTTAACCTTTAGAGCATCTAAAGTTGTGTTTATACTTGTAATGAAACTTGTCAGTGCTAACTACAGTTTTCCGCTAAACAAAGGTTGGGTTCAGCAAAAATAAAAGTGTTTTTATCTTGTTTTCTTTCATTTGAGAGGCAAGCGGTTGTTATAAACCCTCCAGCCTATAAACAGGCTTTACTGTCCAAGGTTAATTTTCCATTCAGGGAGGAAATACTGAACTTTGTTCTTTGAAAGTTTACTTTACCTCACCTCTGATGGATCAATAATAGACCTCTTCCTCACTCTAGAAAACCTCTGGCTTTCAGTTGTTTTTCCCTTAGCAAGGTAAGGTCGGTGAGGAGTTCAGGACAGTATGAAGACGCTCGTTGAGCTAAGATGGACTGATACAAGTCAAACAAAGGATTTTCTTTTATATTGTGTGATTTCCTCCGACTTTACTAAGGCAGATTTGATTTCCTCTGAGGGCAGAGGGGGATGTCTTTCTTGCCAGATGGTCGATTGACTGCTGAGGGTTTTAAGATTATGTATGTAATCTGTAATCTTGCTGTACCAAAGTTGCAGTGGTATTAAATTTGCATATAATCTAGCTAAAGACATTAAGAGAGTCATGCTATGGAAAGTAAAATACAGGAACCATTGAAGCAAGAAGGGATTATTTCTTATCGGTAACACTTAGGAAATGTTACATGTTGTTTTTAGATGTTTTGCCAAACTTTATTATTCTGATTCTGTATTAAAGATTTGATGCTAAATCTGAGGATTTCTCTGGATTGACACCAAGGTTAACCATCTTATTTAACATCTGGTAGATGGTGCAAACCTTAACCACCCAACTGACATTTTATGGTAAGAGTTACGGTTAAGCCAGATCACAAAACAGTGAAATATTCACATTTAATGGAGTGGAAGATAGTGGGTTTCTTTTCTTATCAGAAGCAGAAATGTTGCTTAATGTCAAGCTAAGTTTGTTGTGTTGCACATTTCTGCAACAAGGCAGTTCAAAGTGCTTTCCACCATAAAAACACGACACAGTTACCAATTATGAAGCAAGCAACAAACATTACACTTTGTCAAATACCATCATCAAAATCAAGCAAATCCAGATAAAAGTAGGAATGTAATGATTCATCAAATGATTGACAAATGACCTTCATCAAAGCTTCATTAAATTATGTTTTACTGTTTAGGTAATCGTGTCTGGTTCTGATTACTATTTGTGTTGCTCAATTCTCTCACTTCCGCTAATGAGTTGTTAACAAATGCTAAATGCTATTAGTGTAACATGTCGACGTTCCACTTTCTGTCTTGGACATCCGGTGTAATGTCACTGGTTGATGAAAATGTCTGGGCTCCATTGTTTTTTGGGGAACCAAGAGGCATCCTCAAACTGATGCTTAGATCCAGGGTAGTTTTACAGACAAATCAGAAAATTCCCAGTTTGTTTATAATTATGACTTGTTTTTATTTTTGTGCTTTCATTTAACTGAAATGTTGCGAATGTTTTTTTCTGTCCGTGTTGCTGATGGATCCTTGTATAAATGCTGTGAAATGTTCTTATAGCAGGTGTTACGCAGTAATGATGAGTTATAGTTTTGATGAATGCGTTTCATTATAAAACTGTAGCTGCATCTGTTCTGTTTACTTCTCAGTGCTCATACAATCACTCATCTTGAGTTTTATTATGACTTGAATTCATTCACCATAAAAAATACCATCATCCATGGTAACAACTCTACATTGGGATTCCTTCAAATCTTAACATTTTGTTGCCTACGGTCGTTCTGCCTTCCTTTAATCCCCCACAGATGTGAGCAAATGATGCATCTCAGTGCTGTAAACGTCCTCAGAGAGTTCAAGTCCATTAGCAGGTCCAGCTGGATCAGTTATATTATGCATCAGATATTTCTGAAGTTTTTTTTTTAGTGAAATGGAATATTGAAAATAATACATAGCAACCAGAAACAATAAATAAACTGTAAATAAGAAACACTAACAGGCAAAACCATAAATAAAACGGATTATGAAGGCTTTGTAAACAAAAAATATTGTCAGAATGAAAATGATCAAACACATTTTAATTTATCATGTGGTTAATGATTAATTGCTTATTGCGACAGATTTAATCATACCAAAGTGTATAAAAAGTGTATTGAACCCCAACTCTTGCTGAAAATAAACCCTTTTATATAAATGCACAAAATGTTTTGACTAATCTGTTAGAAATGAGCTGAAAAACAGATTCATATTTAGAAACATCACAGGTGAAATTGGGAATGTAAATAAAGTGGACTGCACGATTAGAGGAGAAGGATATTGAAGGCAGGAAGATGATGCTAAAAGATCATCAATAAAACATAAAGATAACTATCATCAGTCATTAATTCATTTGTCATCTGGATATTACATTTAGACTTTGAACTCCATACAGTTTCATCATTCTGTCAAGTTTATCGCTGATGGGGAAATTTCTCAGTATGAGGAAGCGTCTCAGAACAAAGAGCGCTCCGGCTTTTCTTTAAGACGTCGGCTCTGACACACATCCTGCAAAGAGCCGTACGTTTCATTGTGACTGGAAAGTTGTGGTGGAAATTGAAAAGAAATGATGCATGACAAGCTTCCATCCTGCAGAGCTGATCTGTTGACTGCTGCAGCTAAAAGTTGGAGGCTGACTGATGGACAATGTTGCTCTTTACGAGTGAATATCAAGCCTTAAAAACGTAGAACAGAGAGGCACGAAAAGAGCAACTCAGAGCTTTTTGTCTATGATTTCATACTTTCTTTTAATGTTTTCTCTAAAATCTTCTTTTTGTTCTACAAATACTGTCAAAATTGTACATGGAGGCTCAAATATTCATTATTATTCCATAAATTAAAATATTTTTGAAAGGTTACTTTATTTCAGTAAAGGGAGTTAAACTATTTTGAGCAGTTAAATGTGATCTGTTAAGTTAAATAAATAAAAAATTAATTAAGTGAATAACTAAGCTTATGAATAAGAAGTACATTTTACCGAAGTGCAAAGCTTGCGTAAATAAACATTCACCTCTGCTTAGATGCAAACATTTTCATGAATAAGGGAAACAGCCTGCAGCTCTCTGCTCACCTCCACTTGGTTGAACATTTCTTCTCACTCTACCAGCCAGAGCTGTGAGGAGAACGGGGGAACAAAAGTCCCACACAGAGATTCAAACAATAATTCATAAGTCTGCTTCATCACACCTTTTTTAGAATTTATTTTATGTTTTATGTTTTATTATTTTCTAGGGTTTGATCCCAGCAGGCTCCCGTCTTTCTGTCTGACTCGCTGAAAGACTTTCACTTTCTTGGGATACAGTTCAGTTTATTCACAGGTTTGCCTGCATGCAAGTGTTTTTATTATCCAATCATGACACTGGCTTTGGAGGTGGGATTTGATGTATTATCAGCTTCACCAAAATTAGTGTATTTTATAAAAAGTTGCAATGAAAACACTTGTTTTTTTGCATCATTCGAGTCGCGTGATCAACGGCCGGAAGTTGCCACTGGTGGAAAAGACGAAGACGACAGGAAGTGGTGGGAGGATGATGGCACGGCATGTTTTCAAATGAATTATCGTGTGAGCAAACTTATTCACATTTAATGAAAAACTACAATTCTTTATTTTTTTTTACATAACCAATATATCAACAAACCTTTGTGTACATTTGTAATGGAAACCTGTGTATAGATTTCACAAAATATTTGCTCCTTAAACTCGAACAGTGAATATGAAAGTGTGCCCTCAGTAGTGTTGACGAAAAAATGAAACAAAACTTATAAGATGCTTTGAAATTATATCTTAGAATCATGAATGCTGTTTTGACTGTCATTTATTGATCTTCTCTGGTTGATGCCTTAAACTCCCATATTGTCTTTTATAATCCTCATTATTCAGCAGAGCAGCACTAAAGACTCATTCAATATGTTTCAAGCCAAGCCTAAGGATTATTTCCCTCCCAAAAGCTGAGCCATTAGTTAATGAAATCTGCACATAAACTCCTGGACAGGTTAAGGAGGAATTAACATTAGCATCCGGCGCAGGGCCAACCATGACCTGCAGAGTCACTGAATCAAGAAAAACGCCTTGATAAACACCTTCAGGCTTTTAATGGTTAATTTGTTGCATTACAAAGTAAGGAAAGACATCTCATGTAATTTTTCCACTGATTCCACTTATTGTAAAAAAAAACAAAAAACTGAACATGTCAGTGTAGTATGAGTTCTACAGTTAGCTTAGCGCTTTTATTTATATTCATTTGAAGTCCTAAGTTTTCTCCAAAAGTCACCAGAAAGACGACAGCAGAGAAGCATCAGCAGATGGCCAACTCATGGCAGCAACGTTTTCTGAATGAAAGAACAAGTTCACATTTCAGAGGATGCCAAACAATCTGTGTGAAAATGTGCTTGGCCTCAACGATTCTCATACTTTGCTCAGTTTGTGATATCAGGCTCTGACTGCCAGTCAGAAAGCTTCCTAACATACTTCATCTGTCACCATTTCACCATGAATGAGGCCAGTCAGTTCTGAACCGGCTGCCAGCTGAGAGTCAATCAGCCACTATTTAGTTTTAGCTACTAAAATAAAATCCACTTTGGCAAGTCACAACGTTAGAAGTGTTCGTTTCTGTGCGACTTCTGCTTGAACTCCATAGGAATTATGCCAGCATTTACTCAACGGGAGATGATTAAGGCGTCACACCGCAAACAGGTGGCGTTATGATGGATTTCTCCTTCAACTTGTGGTGATTGTCAGGGGAAAAAAGGCTCAGGATTACCAGCTCTGTATGTAGTCAGAAAACGGCTCTACTGGATAATGGAAATATGTAATTTCCAGAGTAGGAATGCACAATGCCTTTGCTTTTGAGATTTTTTTTTTATTTAAAAAAGCTTTATTTCAAACAAATACATGGGACAGAAATGAAAACTCTGTTTAAAATTAGGTTTAAAACAGAGAAACTTTGATTTCTTTACAAACTCAGACTTGGACATTAAGTGGCAGATTCATTAAGTGGAAATGTTGTGTTCATGAAAACAACACAGTTTGATTACAAATTTTGCAAGATGATAATTGTCCCAGAAAGTATTGCAATAAACTATAATGTTGTCATTTTGTGATAATTTTTAAGTAATATAATAGTGAAAGTATGCCCTATTAAAGATTGATAATCCTTCATTTCTAAAGAACAGCGTTAACAGCGTTAATTGTTAATTTAATATTAACAATTAATATCAAATAGTAATATTTTAAACATCCAATATAGAAAAACAAAACAACCAAAAAGAGTAAACAAAATGGAAATAAAAACGAAACACAACCAAAAACACAAATTCTAAGGATGACAAAGTTTCTCTAAACAAAATTGCTTTCAAAAACTATTAATAAAAAAAACTGCAAAAATGCATTTTTAATCTTTTTTGCAAAGAGAGTATGCAAATATAATTCAACGTTATTGGTGTTTCTGAAGACTTTATCCAACATGTTATTTGATGTTTAAAGTTATTCTGCGGTTAGCAGACATAAGATGTTTTGTTTTTTCCGGTCCGCATCTCTCTGGGAAACTCAGATACAAGCAGAGTAAAGGCTGAGGAAAACCTCCTGCCTTCTCCCTGACATTTATAATCAAAGCAAACTCATTTCACAATAACTCACCGCAGCGCCTGTTTGTTTGATAAATGTTAAACATTCCATGGAAGCAATTTTACACAGTTTTTATGCACATCGACAGAATTTCCTGCCTGATTTTACTTCCTTCTGTTTAATTTTTTTTTATAATTGAACTAATTCTTTCTCACTTCCTTGGTTTCTGTTGTGTTCATTTTAACAAGGTTTTGAGTGCAGAATGAACGGTGGGAGAACGTGAGGAGTACCAACACAATGCATCTCAAAACAATTCAAATATGTGAATTTTTGCATTCGTTTAACACTCTTTATTGTTTGTTCGTACAAGTGTCACAGTTTGCTGAATACATCAATTCCTTTGTTTTTATTCTTGCCATTTGCTCAATAAAGTTTCTTATAAAAGGAAAATGTGAGGTGGGGAAATGGAAGTGCTGTTTAAACAGACTTTCAAAATAAGAGCGTGACTATGAACGTCTACGAATTCTTAAAGGTCGATAACAAAAACGTCAACACAGAAGTCACATTTATTTCAACTGAAAGTTTACAGAAAAGCCAAGTACGTTAGAATTTATTTGGAAAACTTAATTTAGAGGAAGCTAAGTGCGCTACATATTTTCAAAGTAAGGAAAGTGACTGAAAATGACGCCCTGTTCTCTTGTGATTTTCATTTCCTTTCTAATTAATGGCAACATTGCAATTGTGAAATTGTGTTTTTGTGACACTAACCAGGGAGCTCTGGAAGAAATGCATTCATTAAAGCTTGATTTATTGTTTTAGAACCTAAACCTGTTTTTCCATGGATATATAAATATATATAAAATATTCACGGGATAGAAATATTGGCTTAATGCATTATAATTTGCTGGTTTTCAAAGATAGTTTAGAGAGAATCAATATTTGATCACTGAATCCGTATTTGATATTCTATCAATAAAAAAACTGAGGTTTGTTGTAGTTTTTTTTGTTTTCTTTGTCAAAGAACATTTGTTGAAGATGTGGTTACATTCATGCTGATACTCTCTAGGGATTCACTTCCTGGCATTGCTGGTGCATTTCTGCACGTTCTGCATTCCTCCAAATTCTTCAAGCTAAAGCTGCAGAAATCCAACATAAATTATAGAGACGGCTTTTAAATCAGAGAGTGGCCAGTGCATCTCCAGCTGCTCACTGGCTTTACTCCGGAGACGCCACCAAGACGCTGTGATGTGCTCTCCATGCCGGCCTGCCTTATTCTGTGAAAGACCCTCCATGTTGAAAATCAATTATTCTGCCAGGAGTGGAGCTATAATGAACTGTGGACCACTGTAGTGCTCCAAGGTTAAATATGCCCAGATTGGAGAAGAGTGAGGAAGATTCAAAGGTTTGGGAATCAAACACTGTTGAAATCTTATCACAGCACCGGATTTTCTTTTTCACTTGTGTAGCAAATCTTTGTTGGATAAAAATACAAAACAGCGATTATTACGGGCGTATCTGATGGTCCATATCTAATGATGTGTAACTGAGCAAGAGATTAGGAGAAAGTAATGTCTGCTGCTTTGCTGTTTTACAGGGCTGGTTTACTCTTACTTAGAATTGAAACGTCTTCTTGCTGCTGTAAAGTGATTAGATGGTGGAAGTGGAGGGTCCCTCATCAGTGGGTTTTACCTCTACATGCGCTGTACAATGGGAGCTGGAAAAGACAAGTGTTTTGTTGTTGACTTACCGTTCAGAAACCGCTTGTTGCATTCTTGTTCCTTGTGCAGCAGGCTTCACTTCTGCTTTTCAAAGATGTACAGATATATAATTGTGCATGTGTTAGCAGCCATTTTCACTTGAGTATAAACAGTGAGTTGGAGGTCGTGGTCAGCAGCCGCTTCTTTGGATCTGAACTGACAAGATGCCCTAAAACAGCTCATTCTGAAAGGAGCTGACTGAAATCACATTATCTAAGAATGATTTTGTGCAAAAAATGTAATGAAGATGCTTTTTTTAGCCTATCCTAACCTGTCCGAAGAATCATAATAGGTTACCTTTAAATAACACAAATCTACAAAACCCTTAGTATGTTTTGGATGTTCAATGATTTGAAGACACTTGGTCCTGAAAAATATTCCACTTTTCCTGCACTATTTCAGGAAAAGTGTGTTATTTTTTCTGAAATAGTGCATATCTAGAGCAAGAACTTTTGATTTGATGATTTTGGTCAATGTTGCAAATAGTTTGGACACCACTGGCGTGTGAAATAACTGCTCTGCAAAAATGTTCATAAAGCACTGATTTGTGGTGTGATTTCTATCAAACATTTATTCCTTTTGTGACTGACGCAAGCATCAATTTTCTGGCTATTTTGTTAAGAAGAGCATCTCAGAGCTGAAAAGTCATTTTCCTGTTGAGACAATAAAGTTTATTCTGTTCCATTAAACATGACAGACAGCTGTCCTTGTGGTGATTCCTACTGGGCTAAGTGAGGATTCATTAATGCCAGTTCTTTCAGACACTATGCGACTCTTAAATGATCTGTGCTCACCCCTTCCACCATCTTGTTTCTTGTTTAAATCTCAGTGCCGTCTGATGCCTGAGGGGAAGTAAACACGACATCCCCGGTTTGCTCCCAGCCCCCAACGTCGCTGCAGGTTCCCCTCTTTTACTTTAATAGCATTCCCTCGCCTTCCGAGTATCACACACAAATGAAATGCCACATACAGGAGTAGGATGGGGAGGGGATCTTGAAACTAATTTAGAATGGGCCAGAAACAAATTGGGTATGGATTTTAAAACGTGTAGTTTTTGCTTGAAGAGGGGAACAAAAAAACCACATCCACCTGGGGGTTTCCACCATGAACTGTGCCCCGGTAATGACAGAAAACACAGGCTGTGAGACAAAGCCTCCATTGATAAAAACACATGAAATGAAGCAGAGAACAGTAGCTACAGGGACTGCAAGACGACGCTTTCATTAGGGACCGACACACACCTGAACCCAGTGAGAGCATTTAGAGGCTGTGCTTCATCATGCGGTGCATTCAGGCAAGACAAGTCAGCTGCAGACTGTGACATGTTCAGTCAGTCAATTCATGTTGCTGATTGAAGACACTGCAGCAATGGCAGACAGTGATTTTCTATTCTCTATTCTGCAACTGAGAGAAGCAGGAGCAGCAGGAGCTCTGGTTCGGTTCCAGGAGGTTCACTCTTGGTTGTTTCATAGTATTGATATAAACCCTAAATGAATAGTTGGGCATCATGTAACATAAATGCAACATTTTAACCTGTGAGTAGAGTGTCACTTCTTCTCTTTTGCATGTCATTTCAGTGCATTGCGGGTCAAGTTGTGATGAGGCGTTTTCTGCACACACCAAATCTGTAACGATGATAAATCTGTGATATATTCTGTAGTGAACTCTTAAAAAGTGATCGTTTTCTGCTCTGGTCAAGTCGTCTCAGCGAACTGATGCGTTTACAATCTGAGTTCTATAAACTCCTTTTTTCTATTTTTGTATTTTATGTATTGAGTTATTTGAATAATAATAAACTTTATTTGGAAAGGGACAACATATAGCTCAAACATGAATGTCACCATTTGATGCTCTGTACCAAATTGCAGCATAACCTAATTTGTATTTGGAGTCCTTTGAGAGATTATAAAAATTAAATTCATATACAAGACAATAATTTAAAAAACCCCATAAAATATAACACTACAAATTGCTTTCTAATAACGGTACACAAACACACATAATCACTGATACACTCACATACACAGAGTCATATATTTAATGAACTAAGTTAATGAACTAGGGCAGGGAGATATTGATTTTATTGATTAATCAAATTTTTGGCTTTTGAAGATTTAATTTTTGGAAAATTCTGATCTTTTTTTTTCACCAATGTGACATCATCGCGCCCTGCTCCGCCATCTTGTTTGACAAGCGTGTTTTATATGTTTACGTTTAGTATATTAGTACAGTTATATAGCAATTCTATTACAAACAGTGATCATTATTAATTTGATTTGTGAATATCGAGCATTAAAAAGGCGAGGTGCTAACCACAGGTCTGTTTCCAGTGTCCTGCATTAAAAGACAAGATTTTGGTTTATCTGGCGAACAAAGATGGTAATCTTTGAGGAACATGTCACCTCTTGCCAGCCATAATCTGAGAGTAATGTTGGAACCATAAACTCAAATACCAAGAGGAAAACTCAATGATTGCAATGTCACTCAAGATAGAGTATCTCGCTTGAAGAATATTTCTGGTATATTTGACATGTTTTCCCCACTGATCGTTTTATAATGATTTATTCAAAACCAGAACATAGTTGGAATAGTCTGTACAGGTGGACGATAATCAAATTGATAGTGTGCACAAAACGTTGTGAGGAAAACATGAATTTATTGCAAGCTTTACTTGAATGAATAGTTGGCTGTTCCTGTGGGTTTCATGTGAGAAGCCCCATCATTCTTTTCTTCCTCTGGCTAAACTTTCTTAAACACCATAATTGTCCTACCTTGCTTGGAGCAAAGGAATATGTACATTTTTGAATTTTAAATCACACAGTAGTCGTTATGTCTTTGATGTTTGCAGTTCCATCAAAGACATTTGCAATGTGCTGGCTTCGCTGCAGCCTCGGGCCGAGCTCTGAGTTCACCCAGGCTCTTCTTGTTACCTCTGTATTAAATCTCTTGAAGTCCAAAACCAGCCAGAGGCAGGAATCCACTAACTACACATATATGCTGTTTGAGATCCTACATATTTGCTTTAGTTGATTAAATCTTTTTCCCCCGCAATGAAATAATATACACTCGTTCTCTTAAAGAGCTGCTTCCTTTGTGTTCTCAAAGAAACTCCAACTTACAATAAACATGGATATTTAATTCCCTGTAGATGACTTCTTTGTAATGTTTTGTAAGCATTTAAGCTGGTATTTTGTGGGTTTTAAAACCTTATTTGGAAACAGGATTTAGATGGGAGTACAAGAATTTTTACTGCAGGTACACAACTAAATCAAAGTTATCTGCTGTGGATAAAACTGTTGTTGTTCTGCAAAGAAACAGAAACCCGGATCACTTTGATTGATTCTCTTCACTGTTCTGACTTTGAAAGACTCAATATAAATCATTTCAGTGTGAAAGCTCATACATAAATCCCAGCTTCACTCTGTTATCTTTTATGATGGCTGCTGTCTTTTTTGTTTGCCTGGAATTGCATTTAGTTTCTGAATTGCATTGAAAATAAAGTGAAACATGTCTGAAGTTGAAAGTGGACTTGCTGGTAGGGTTGAAACAATTAAATTGTGAAAATCAGTTGCGATAATTGTCAACTTAGTAATCAATTAATTGTTAAGTGGAGCACACAGACTCAAAAGTAGGCCATTTACTGAAAGTACACACTCAGAGCAGTAATTAAGCCAAAGAGTTTATGATAAAAAACATAATTTTATCTTAAGATAAAATAAATTTTACCTTAAATATGTTTTAGCCAAATCTCCTCAAGTGGCAGTTTTAGCTTCACCTGGTTCAAAATTAGTAACGGAAAAAATTTCCTAGTAAGTACCCTTAATATCCTTTACTTACAATCGATCACTTAATCCAAAAAGTGATCAACAGATCAGCCTTGCATTGTATTTATAAGTCAGCCCACTCCAACAATAGGAAGTGGGCTACAGCACAAGGAATTCTGGGTAACTACAACCAAAATCAAACATGCTAGTCTTGAGCTAGTGGGAGAAATAGCTTGTAGTCTTTTGCCAAAGACAAAAGAGAAATCCTACAAAAAAAATAATAATAATCTGATGGCGCTCCACTTTTGTTTAAATTTTGTTAAGATGGAAGTTGTGCTCATGTCTTTTTCTGAAGTTTTCATGTTGTTTCAGCAGTTCTTGGTTAAACACGCAGCAGATGCAGTCGACGTCTCTCTGACTGAAACCTGCTCCATGTTTTGGGCTAATTCACTCAGACGCACTTTATTCTTTCTTCCACTCACCGTTTGTTTCTGTTTTTGTTTCTTTGCTGCTGACAACGCTGCACATAATCTGAGTGCTTCTTGCTGGACAACAATACTGCCAACTAAATATGTGTAAGTGTTTCTGTAGGTGGTAAAGTGTGAAGGATGTGACACTATGCTGTTGTTACTGACAGACCTCAGAGGAGCTTCAGCGGGGCTCCAGTGTCTGTGCTGCCGGATTAATAGCAAACCTCCAGTCAGCTGCAGCTTAGTGAGATATGAGTAGGAGAATGTCAATGTCTGAACCGGGGAATCTCTCTGCTTTGGAGGCTACGTGATCTGTAGTAGTCATAATACACCTGTGGAAATTTCTCCACCAATCACAACCAGAGCTTGTAGTGCGTAGATTGTTCACGCCTGAAAAAATATTTTAAATTGCATCTCAGTTTGAGCAAAAAGCAAACAAAAGCTTATTGAACAAATAAAATTTGCTTCATCTATATTTACTTGTTTCAAGGTGAACCAAAATGAATGAAAATCAATGTTAAAGCCACTAAAATGTTCCATCACACCATTCTGGTGGTGGATAGAGTTGCACCTCCCTCTTTGCTGCTCACTGCCAGTCAACTCACTGGAAAAAGGCTACTATGTTTTTCGTCACTATAAAGACTAGAATTCCGATCTTAAAAAAGAATGAAGTCCCACCTGTTTAAGCTTTGTTTATACAGCAGGACTTGATGCTTACTTCAGATTGTTTGGCTTGATGGTTCATATCTCCAGTTAAATGCTGGTAGTTCTGCATCATGATGATGTTTCCTTCAATACACATGATGTTCTTTAAAAGAAGCTTCTTTTGTTTTGTTTTGATGGTCTTTCAGGTTGTTCAACAGGAGTTTTTACTCTAAAATTGCTTGAATTTCCTACAAGCTCTATTCATTTGTTGAGCAAATTGTTGAATTGATTTCTGGATGTTTTTGTCTGGAATATGGAGTGAGTTGTGCTGCAGCAAGGCGCTGCCTCTGTTCTGGTCAGGCAGTGTATCTATTGTTATCCTCCCATGTTGTTGGAGATTGTATCTTCTGCAGGATGGTGCCTGACCAGTGCTGATTCAATAAGATGCAGCACTGATGGCTCCTCCTGTACTGTGTGAGCCGGGTGAACACCGGCATCAGTCTCCCTTTGCCTCCTTCCACAAATGTAGAAACTGCTTGGAGAATAAAAGCAGTGGAGGATAAAAGTAATTAGAGAATGAGTTTTTTTTCCCTCCATTGTGACTGTTTCTCATTTGCTCTGTTGTTCACAGCATAAATCCGTCTTTGATTTCTCACTTTCTGGAAGATGAATTGTGTTATTAATTGGAATTGAAATGCTGAACATCCTAATGAGCCCCTGCATACATTGTCTTGCTCATGCTCATTTTTCATGAGCAAAAGCACTTTTTGCGTCAAGCCCAAGGGGTCATTTTCAATTAATCCCAAGCCTCGCTGTAATTGGCTCCCAAATTCTGAGTCTCTAGAAGGAGAAAGCCCATTATTTATCTTCTTTTCTTACACATTGTTCGCTTGGAGGCTTTCTTTCGCCAACTTCCTGCCAATAAAAAGCCTCCCATGGCTTTATTTATTAAACGTGAGGTGTAAAGTATTAGTAATCATGAGTCATGTTCTCGTCCTTTCCCCCCCACCAGCTGACAGATTAAGCCTTATGTGCAACAGGAGCTCAAACAATGACCTAACATGTTTTCTTATGTAATGTTGAATTCAAGACAACATAGATGCTATAGTGGCTCCTGAAAGTCTGCACAGCCCTGTTAAAATGTTTAGTTTCTTTACAACTTTTAATAAAACCTTTATCCTCAACATTTTAACTATAAAACACTTCAGTCAAGTGACTAAGTATAAAAATGTAAAAGAGTTCATTGACCTGATTGTAAAAGTATGCATACCCTTAAGCTAATACAGTGGAGCCCCTCCTTTTTGTGGTTCAGAGTTCACAGATTCATCTATGCTTGGATTGTTTTGAAGAGCATATCTAAAATAGTCAAAAGAAAATTCAGCTTGGGAAGTTAAAATACTTACCCACAATGCTACCTGACATTTACAAAGAAGCCAATCCAGGAGTTCAGTTCCTTTTCCTTGGTTCTGATTGGTTGTGAACGAAGCATCCAGACCTAGCCTAGCCTACATTAACTAGGTTTCATATGATGGAACCAAACGTAAACTAGTAGGTTTAAAATATTACACTGAACGTTATGAAAATAACACCATAAGATATAACTGTGACATTATGATGATCTGGATTTATTTTCCTCAGATGGAGCTGAAATTTTGTGGAGGTGAATGAACATTAAGAACAGAGCTGAGTTCCAGTTTGAGCCAAAATCTTCAGATAACCTCTAAAAAAGAAGAGGGGTCTTATTTTTCAACTTGGGTAAATCCTAAATTGCATCAGAATCAACAAAAGGATGAATAAATCTGACAAAAAATATGTTCAGTCATCTGAAGAGGGCTTTGGAAACGAGATGTTCTCATAGTTTAAAAGATTTGGAAAACATTTGCAAAGCAGATCGGACAGATGTTGAAATCAAAACTAAAGCATCAGTTTAAGGATTAGCTCCATATACTACCACAATATTGAACTTCTTGAAGTTTTTTTTTTCCCTTGTCATTGATTTGTTAAACAGAATAATTGTTGCTTTTGCAAATTGTGCAAATATTTCCTTTTGATAAAGTTATTTACTCGACTTTTGACTTAATATTTCTAAGTGGGATTGTGTTGATTAGCACTCAGTATAAAACCTTCATAAAACTGTTAAACTAACTGACTGATTGAAGAGTAAATTTGTTCATTTTGGAAGAATAGAATAAAGAATCACATACTGGACAAAAATTCAACATAAATACTGAGCTGTTATATATAATGTATAATAATAATGTACTCCCATTCAAAGGAATGTGCAATTCAGTCAGATAATTTTTTTAAAAAAAAGAAAAAGAACTGAATACGGGTGTAAGTAGCGTGTGCTTGAGGGAGTAACAACTGTTCTTTAGATTTTGTCAAAATATTAACCCCCTGTGCTAACCCTTTATGTGACTAAATTAAAACAGTTTTGCCAAAATTTCTCCATATTGATCTAAAAGCATTATTCCCATTTAAAGGCTTGATGGACTATCGCCAACATTTTTTTATTTAAAGGAGCAGCTTTATGCATTTTCCAGGCACATAGTGCCATTTTATAGCACAATAAAGTAACTATCTTACCTTTCGTTATAAAAATACTGTATATATGAAATGTGAACTAAAAGAAATTTGACATCTGACATTGCACCTTGAAAATGAGCCTCTGTTTCTTTAAAAAAAATAAACTCCTGCTCTTTCTGAATCTCTGCCTTCAGGAAGTCATCACAACATGGCTCCTCTGTTAACCTTTTAACAACATTTTACCAGTGTTGCTCTGAGAAGTAGCTCAGCAGATGGGCAGTTCCACTGGGTGTTTCCTAATTGCTGCTGGCTAGTCTGAAGGAGTCATGGGGGACTCCTGTGAGGCTTGGAAACTGCAGCTCTGAGGAGGAGCTGCGTCTCGAAGGCGGGGCTAGGATCACCCAGTCGTTTTGCAGAGCTGACTGGTTGCTATGGAGATTAAAGGGTTTCTTAAACATGCATTAAAGCGACACTCCAGGTTTTTGATGAGGAAATAACAATAAAACACAAACTGAATACCAGGAAAGTCTGTTTTATATAATAATGCCCCTTTAAAAAATTTAAATCATAATTTGGCATCTGCATTTTGATCAAAATCAGGTTTTCTATGTCTGATATTAACATTTGTGGAGCTGAAACATTTAAGTACTAAAAAAAGAAATGTGTGTGAGAGTAAATACTTTTTCCTGGCTCCGCGCAGAGGAATAACGCCTCTGTTATGCTGAAAATGACTCTCAATTAGAGTGTTGTGCACATTTTTGCAAATCTTGTGGGTGGAAAAGTTGGAACCAACTCATTTAATTTCCATTTTTTTAATGGGAGCGCTCCGAGGTTCCACCTCTTTATAACCAGTCCACTTCAACGAGAGTCACCTGAACTCATCACGGTGTCTCCATACCTCTATATTAATAAACTCTCTTTTAAGGGAATGTCATCACATCGTTGCTATTAGCGGTGAGAAACGAGAGGAAAAGAATAGACTGCCGTGGGTGTATCTCTAGTGAAAATCTGTTACAGCCCTGCTGAAGCTCTCAGCAGGCATTTTCCTGCTGGCTTGTACAACACAGTATCTGACCACACACTCCTGCTGGCGAACATAATGTAATCCGTCTGTCTCCTCCTCCAAACACACTCCGTGCTCGCAAATCCCTTCCCCTCTTCAGTGTAATCAGGAAACACTGCAGCAACAAGCTTTTCTGTTTCATTATTTTATTTTATTTTTTTTTTTTGTAAATCACTCCTTAACGCAAGCGCAACAGGCAGCATTAACGCGCCACTTCCCGAGCCCATAGTTAGGAATTACAGTGGATAGTTATCATTAAAGTCAACTCCCGTGGTTGGTATAGCAACAGGCTCACAAGGTGCTTTAAAATAAATTCACTTCTTAGTCATCCTCTTTGGTGCAAGATGAGGCCCGTTTTTTTTATTGTTTGTTTTTTTAACCTCTCATCATTAGATGCTGTGCTACCCCTCAGTGAAAAATAACTCAAGAAGAAGAAAGCATGAGTGGAAACCACATCTGGACACTAGTGTTGTGGGGTTTTTTTAGTTTTTTTTCTTTTTAGCTAGCCCCTGATTAGAAGAACGGAGATCCTCCTCCAGAGCTGTTGAGCTGCGTGCGTCACTCATATCTCTCGTGGCTCAATGTGTGACTGAAGGAGATGTGCTTCAATTAAGTCAAATGGAAATGAATTGAGGGAAATAAGGTTTATAATAAGTTTCAATAGAGATTTACGGTTGGGACTTGAAATGTAATTTCAGAGGGCTGCAGTCAGGCTCCCAGTTAATCTTATTTGTTTCTTTGTAATTGTCACAGAGGACCTCACAGCTATGATGTGTGTTTCTAATAATTCTAAATGCTGAGTTTATAAAGTAACTATGGAAAGTATTTTATTCACTGTAATAATCAAGTTGAGTTTTCAGATTCGCATTGAAGTTTGGCAGCCTCTGGACAAGGTTGAGAGTTTGTTTGAAATTCTCCTAAAGTTTTAGAAACGTGGAATCTGTGGGCAGCTTTAGTTTGATTACAAATTCAAGGAGTTCCCACAGTGATCACAAGTCGTTCCAAGTGGGGTAGTTGAGCGGCTGACGGGTGCAAACATGCAGCAAGTACATGAATAATGCAAACTCTGCAGCACACAAAAAACAAATGCCACAAAATATGCGCAATACAATACAATCCAAGACAGAGCAGAAACCTACAACCAACAAAACAAATGAAACCAAAATCACTGCATATGAAAAATGCTGCAATCACATAAAATAGAAGCAAAAGACCTTCAAGGAACAAAATAAAAGAAACAGAAAAAAAATTACCCCTTGAAGTAATTTTCTCCCCAAAAAGTTGCTCAAGTAAATATATTATGCAATACTAGAAGAGGTTTTAAAAAAAGTGAGAAAAAGGCTGAGGGAGGACAGAGCCCAGGAGTTCAGCTGTCTCTGTGTAACACATCCTGCTCAAGTGTTGAATGGGAACGTTGACTGGCTGCTTGGTGTCTGCAGGCTGTGATCACAACTCTGCTAAGCCGTCAAATGGAGGTGCTCAACAAACTGAAGCGGGACGGAGGGATCTTAGGGTGCGATGTCCTGATATCGCTGCTTTAGGCTCCTTCGTTTTTCTCCTCCCTGCAGTAAATAGTCAAGATACCAGCAAAAACACGTAAGAATCTGCTCAACAATTATAAGAAAAGCATAGATTACTATTCAGAGGGATATAAAATCAATAAAATCGAAATGAAAAGAGAAAACAATTTTTCCATATTTTATTTTGAACTGTATTTATACAGGATAAATGTAAGGATGTTTTCACACCTGACTGTTTGAATGGGAACCAAAGTTGTAACATTTGTTACATTGTCACCTGGTGTGGTTTGTTTTCATACTGGACTGTGTAAAAAGGTCCAAACTTACTGAAAAACGTGTCCCCTGTCCTCTTCCATGATGGCGCTGCACCAAAAACCACTAAAGGGAACAGCATGAAAACCTCAGAAGAAGACACTTCCTTCTTCACAAAATGTAAACAGAAATGGAGTAGCGTCAGATTTTAGCGGTTGTAGGATTTCTCTTTTGTCTTTGGCCAAAGACCACAAGCCTTTTTACTGGTAAAGCTGGACTCTTGTGTTTGTTTTGGTTGTATTTTTCCAGAATGCCATGTGATATAGTAAATTTCCAACTTTTGGAGCGGTCTCTGATCCGCTTGCATTCACATATGCACGTCACATTAAAACCTTAGTTTTAATAACATAAAGTTGCATAATAAAGTTTAATCAGTGATGCTTTTATAACAAATTTATGTCAGATCATGATTTCTTGGTTAATGTCAAGTTGTCATAACAAAGACATTTTGAATAATGTCAACTTTGTATTGAAAGTGTCATGATTTGGCGTGCTGTGGTGGCGTAGGGAATAGCACCACCCACATTTGGAGGCCTTGAGTCCTCGACGCGGCCGTCACGGGTTCGACTCCCGGACTCGACAATATTTGCCGCATGTTTTCCCCCCTCTCCTTACCCCCTTTCTGTCAGCCTACTATCAAATAAGGGACACTAGAGCCCGCAAAAAGCCCCCTGGTGGGGTAAAAAAAAAAAAAGAAAGTGTCATGATTTACCGAATGACACTTTATGACAACAATCATAAATATTCATAAAGACTTACTCATGTTCATGACAGATGTTATGTCATGTTTATGACGGTGTCATGACAGTCTTATTCACAACCCGTCAAATAAAGTGTTATCCAATTTTTTTCTAATTATCCCTAAATGTATAAGCTGTAGGTCCTTTTTCTTTTTGTCAATTCCTCTCTCGTAATCTGTGCAAAGACCAGATTAAATCAGAGTTAATAGGCAGTGGTCTTATTGGTTACCTGACTGTATCTGCACTGGGATTAGCTGCGCTCAATGCCAGATCGTGGAGTCTGGGCATCTGAACCACATGTCACATTGACCTAGCACAGTCTAATCAGCTACTGTGGAAACAGGAGGTCAAGGGGCCAATCAAATGATCAAAGAGAAAATCACTTTTATGGTTACATTTTTTTCTGGCTGTCACTCTCAGCATGCCTTCTGGTTACATCAGATGAAAAAAGAAAACCCTTTTCTCTTCTAAAAGAGGCCTTGAGCTCACAAAGCTGCGATTTGTGCTATTAGCAACGCTTTTGACGCGGTTGGAGAAGAAAAACATTCAAAATGTTCAGCCTTCAGTATTCATTGGGGTCATTTCATTCTCCAGTCAGAAGTCACTGACGCAGATGATGCTCTTTGTTAAGGCTGGGTGGGTGAAACATAAAAGAAAGCTTTCGTTTTCCACATTAATTGGAGCCTTTAGTAAAGCCCAGTAATATTTCCCTTTACAACAAGGTACAATGATTCAAATCAAGACGTAGGTGTAGCTGGAAAGTGAACCAGTCAGTCAACCACAGTAGTATTTCCATGTTGAACCGGTCAACCCTTCAGTATTATTTTCTCTGAGTGAAATACACTTCAATAACTATATTTTCAATAGAATCCTGACTTAATATCCTTCAGTTTCACTCTCTACTGAAAGTGCGTCATTTTACCTCTTTTTGCAACAGCATCCTCAGTGAACCCTCGTTTCCAACGATCTGTCCAATTATCTGAGGCCAAACTTAGCAAGGCAAGGGCCAATCAAATAATCGCTTTGAAGGACACCCATTCACTTTCATTTTGCCTGAGGATCACACCTGGGTGTTATTACCTTTTCAATGCTGGAGCCGCTCTGAGTCACTTTGACAGTTTGCATCAGTGGCCTTGAGACAGAAAATCGTTTGATTTGATGAGTTCTTTTCAAAGCATTGAGAGCTGGTCGCTCGGTGTTGAGTAGAAGATGTTGCAGTTTCAATAATCACTGTATCTTAACATTTTCACAGCTATAGGCCTATAACATAGTTTTCCTTTTTAGAAGTCAAGGTTATGTATAATCTCATCTTCTTTAATCATATAAAGTTGTTTATAATATTAACCACCAGAGTCCAGTGGATAGGTTCCAGCAGCCCTGCACTTGCCAGTGCAGCATAGTCCAAGGGTGTCATTCCTGTTTCAATTCATCACCTCCTGTCTTTGAATTAATTTATGAGGATGAGCCAATTTGTGACTGTATGTTTGTCATATTATCTGCCATATGTGAGGATGCAAGTAAAAAGGCTTGTTTTGGTTTGTGCTTTCATATTGATGAGAGGAAATAATTCACACAGAAACCAAAATCTGTTCTCTTTGATCTCTGGGTCTGATCACACTGAGGCTTCAACATCTGAAATATTTTTTTATGAACAGTGCTGCGACCAAAACCAGATCTTATTTTTTTACAAACTTTATGAGCTGGAATCCTTCACCTTTTGTATCTTTTAATTATCGTCTCTAAATATGACACTGAAGACACTTTTGGTGGTGTGGCAACATTTTTTATTCTGTTTCTCTTGCTCTTAATAGCCGCGCAATTTGGAGATGCGCGTGTTTTTATCTGTTCCCGGCTAAAAAAAAATTTCTTTCAAAAATTTTGATTTTTTACTAAAATCTAAATTTCGTCCTCCTCTTTCTTCTGTTTGTGTTTAGCTTTGACTTGGAGTTCGGTTAATATTTTCCTCACTTCTTTATGTGTTTTGTACACCCTCTCTGTTTTTCTAATTTGTACAGTGCACTGTTGTTTTTCCGTGTTAAACTTTAGTTTTCACACGATCAGGTTTCTACATTCAGTTATCAAACCTGCCCTGATAATCTTCTAAATCCTCTATATCTTCTTGATATAGAGGATTTATATAATGCAAGACACCGCCGGATTTGATCATCTTTACTATTACTAGTTTTGTGACAAGTTGCACAACTATTTCTTGTCTCATTGTCTAGGTAACGGTAACGTTCACTGGTATGTAATGATACCATTAGTATTATAGCGTTCATCAGCAGATTCCTCACACTAACCCAAAGCAGAAACTGATTTATGTGCCTTTGAGCTATTGCTTCTTGGAGTTCGCACATGATTGCTGTTTGCTTTTCACTGTAAAAAATAGTCCATTAAACCCCTTTAGGTTTTTTTTCATGTTACATTTTGACAAGGTCAAAGTGACATATTGCACAGCTTTACTTCTGTTTGAAGCCAGTAAGCATTAACTCTCTACTTTTTACATTGGTGGCTGCTCCACTTACCCTGCAGCACATCATCTTGAAGTTGATGGTCAAAGCAACGCCTGCTGCAAAGAATGTAACGTTTTGCTTTGCACTACAGAGACCAACCTCTGTTTTCCTGGAAACATGTCTGCTTATAGCGATAAATATGGGCAGCTTTATTGTGGATTTTTTTCTCTGTTTGTTTGGACCTTTTCCAAACTAGCTGCGGTTCTGTTGTGAATGTTCTTTCCAGACGAAAAACAACCGAACTGAGCCAATCAGAGTTCTGCAGACAGGAAGAGAGTGCCGCCTTGATAATGAGCCGCTCCGCTGTCTGAAAAATTCAAACACTGTCTCCCAGAGTAGTGTTGGGACTGATAACTTCAACTGTACAAACACAGATAGGATGAAACTACCTGAAGTGACGTATTATTTGAAATGTAAGAAAACCTGATGTAACTTTCAGGCAACGTGTTTCGAGAAGCTGCTGTGGCCAATTTCTTCTCTTTTAGAAATGACTAGAAAAAAACCAGACTTTTCACACAAAGTATAAAAGTATAACCATGTCATAAATAACATCATTATAATTAATATGTTACAGTATGTTAGCAGCAGTTAGAACAACTATTGCTTTCTTATGAGATAACATCAGTTAGCTCATGTAATGATAAAACTCCTCCTGTCTTATTTCCTGTTCATTTTTAAAGCCTCACTGATGCTGAAAAGTCGAGTCGTCTTCACTCAGTTAAAGAGTCGGCTCAGAATAGTGCTGTTGGGTTTTGTTCGGTCAGAGACGATCACACTGGTCCAGTCGACAGTGGATTTCTCAGTGCATCTCAAAAACATATTGATGGAAGTGTAATTGTGTTATTTGCACCTATAAAGTCTTCCAGCATCGTTCCATAAACAGAGAATACTTCTCCCATTTCCACTAATAAACAACAGTACAGTAGCATCACTGTAGTGGCTGGCTGAGGCACAATGACATCATAAACTGAGGACAGTAGTAGGATTTTGGGGGCGGAGTTACCGTTAACTCCGCCCCCAAAATCCTCCCACTTCTGCATTTATTGACAAAAACGCTAAAAACAAGTTATTTAAGATTTAGGCCAGAGAGATGGATCCCTGGAGTATTTTGTGGTAGAGCTTCACTAAATAATATTCATGAATTATCAATATTTTGAGATTTAACTTCAGTTCTGCTTTAAGACTTTTTGACTCTTTTTCTTTCGTCTTCCTGTTGCCATCTGCTCTATAAACTGTAGTCCTTTGCCGTTGTCTATCGGTTAATTTGGGTCAGTCGGATCTAATTTTAACGAATCAGGTGTTGATGTGATAAAAAGCTAGAAAATTACTTTTATTTTCCTTTTGAGTCACTTAAAGGCATTTAATATTTAGAAACCTGATTTCTGCTGTTAATCTGCCCATTTAATTATCAAATGTAAAGCCTTTTATTGTCGTTTGAAGCAGCATGTATTAATTGAAGATAACTGGTTTGACATTTCTTGAAGATGATTAGGACATCACCACAGATGATGATATCCAGGTACATAAATATCTCCATAAAGCCACCTGAGCTAACCTGTGTGAACCAACTCAGAACGGTTCAGGTCGTCTTTCTTTTATTGACGAGCCTAATGAGGGAGTGGGCAGGCGAGACAATCAACATGCAAATGAGAAGTATCAGTGCAACAGCTTCTCAAAAGATGAGCTGTATTAAACACACAGATTTATAAATAACAATCACACATTTCTGTGATTTTGTAAACACAGTTTTCTGCTTTTTTTTGCAAAGCTGTAATATTTATGGTAATTACCTGCCTGAACAGTCTAATCCAGATGTTAGCCTGATAATGGAAACCTAAGACTTTCTCCAGGCTTATCACAACAGAGATCAGACATATTTCTGCTCAGCAGCATTTACAGTCTGCAGTTATTTTCATATGTTATGGATTACATAAGTACCAATAAAATAGGGACAACTGGGAATTAATTGGCCTTAGTGAAAGCTTTCAGTATCACCCTTTTTATTATTAAATTTACATCCAAAAATATATATTAAATCCACCTTTTTCCCATGTGCAGTAAAGATCACAAGTGCTTTTATTGCCTTTTTCTCATCTTTTCTTTGAGCTCTTTTGATAAAATATGATTTTAAGTAAAAAGCAACGTGCAGCTATACAGTTTTTCCCAGTTTTTAGCAAATCTGCATGTTGTTGTTGTTATTCAACAACAACAACAAAAAAAAAGGTTTAAGGTGTCGATTCTGTCTGCATAGCACTGATTATCACAGAACTACTGCTGAAGAAAAAACGCCGCCCACACAATCAGAGCCCTTGGTCTAGTTTTGGTTATGTTGGGAGTAATAATTTATTAGAAAATAGGCTAATCTTACAAGCTTTCAAATGCCATTAGATTTGTTTTCCTCACATTATAGAACTTTTTTTCTACATCAAGTGGTCTAAATTGTAAAAAAAATCCATTACACCAGTACTTCTCATGGGCTGCAAGAAGCAGGAGTTCATGCTTGAACTAAGTCAAGCCTCCCACCTCTAGGTGGCATCAGTGTTCAAATGATTCCCCAGGCTGCCTGCTAAACCCAGTAAAAGAAGTAGCCTGTTCAGACACGCTGATGTCCAGAGCTGATGGAGGAAGAGAGATGAAGACGTTTGTGATGGTGGAAAGAAAAATGGCAGCAAAGGATAGTACAGAAAATATAACGGCATATCAGAATTCTTTTTGAAATACAAGAACAGTCATATTAGGAGAATAGTTGTGCTGTTAGCATAATAAAGACGCAATATTGCCACAAGAACTTTGTAAAATTAAGAGAAAAAAAGTTGATTTAATGACCGTAAGAGCTTCAATATATCTGACATGACCAACTCAGCAAATCCGTGGTTTTCATTTTGTTGCCTAAAATCCAATAACAGTATTTCGTTAATGGACGCTTAATGCAAAGTGTGAATGTTTTTGTTTGTTTGTTTGTTTGTTTTTTTTACAAATTTGACTCAATTACTCCTCTGACTGTGTTGTTGTTTAAGCAATTAACCTTTTTTGAGTCTGTATACTCCAGATAACGATTGATAAAGCACTAAATAAGTTGAAGATTATTTTTATAATCGATTAATCACGATTAATCAGATTGATCATTTCAGCCCCGATTCAAACACATTTATTTAATTTAGTTAATAGGTTCTCTTCCTATTATCAAAAACAAAGACTCAGTTTTATTGACACACTAGTTTTCTCCTCTGAACCGACTTAATGTTTCCAAACCAAGGAATCCACGGCTCAGTGTGACTTGAGACGTTTCTGTATTCACCCCAGGTGTAACAGAATCATTTCAGCCGTGTCTGCCAGCAGGTTATCGATTGAGTTGTCTTTTTTTTTTTCTGTTGCCTGGAGAAACCAACAACCCCCTCCTCATTTCATTCAGTATCTAAATCCTATCACCTCCACACATCTCTAATCAGAGAATATCTCATTAGGGCGTTTGACATGTGATCACCGACGTTATTATTCATCTTCACATCTACGAGCCACTAAAAAGCCTCATTCATTCACACAGGCACAACAATGATTATACATCTGGGAGTTTCCTGATGTTTTTTTTTTTGTTATTATTTTTTCCCACCTCAGTCCTTTAAACACAACATACTAACATTGTTTTACTTTTAAACAAACCAGACTTGGAAAGCCGAGACGTTAATTAAAATCTGTCTTGTTTCATAATGAAAGAGGTTTTTTGATCACCTCTGATAAGAAAATTCATGTCCGGTGCTGAAACCTGGGAACAACAGCTTTTACTAATTACATCAGCAGGGTTGTTAGGATGTTGTGGAAACAAGCCAGTGAGTCATTTCTATTCTCTTCCTTCCAGCAGCTAATCTTTGCTTTTACATTTTTTTTTTTTAAATGATGCACAAGATTATTTTTCCTAGAAACTAGACGTTTCATGAGGTGAGACACTTTTCCTTTGATCAGCTTTGATCAAATACAAAAAAATCAAGTTTCCCTCCATCTTCCCTTATTCATTAAATGAGATTAAACTAAAACTTTATGAACGTTTTTATCAAGTGCATGTACGATCCTCCTTGGCTGTTCTCCTGAGAGCAGAGATAGGGAAGACTTTTGATACTCGCTTCTGCAGTATCATAAGACGGCTTCCACTGTATGTTAATGCATATTAGGGTATATTTGATTTTTGAACTTTTAAAATAGGTTGTTTTAAGAGTTTTTAGAGGGAGCCTATATCTAAGGAACATATAGAGATTGAAGAAAATCCAGAAGACATTTCAAAATAGAATAGATTTTGTATTTAATGCTCTGTTGGAATCATATGTTTTACAATGTTATTTTAAAACAAGAAATGACATTGGTTGTTCTTTATGATTCCTGTGACTAATCTTTCATTAAAGCAGTCTGCTAAAAGCTGCTCTGCTTCTGTTTCTACCTTCACATTCCCCCACAACCTTCTTGTTAAATCCACCTCTGCTTCCTTGTGGTTGTTTACAGCTGCGCGACTCCTAATAAAATGAACTGTAAAGGTGAAAGAGTATCATGAGAGAGGCTAACAGGGCGGGAAGTACAGTAAATAAGCCAGGGGATGAGCACAGCTGAGACCCGGGGAAGATAGTTACATATGTTTCCGCTGGCTAAGGTGGGAGTTGATTCTTCTGCTCCTCTGGAGGAGTGGGACTCATCGGAGAGGTTATCTAAAGAAATCCAATTCAAAGCGTCGTTTGTAAGAGGGACGCTGGATGTGGATGAAGTGGAATTAGAGAATTATGTCAGCTCTGTTTGCTTTTGTTGCAACAATTCACAACGAATGTCCTCTCAAAGCAACACAATCCAATTCATATTTGATTATATAAAATCACCCTCTCTTCAAATTAAATGCATGTTCTGCATAGGCCTTTAGTAATAAGCAGAAAATCAATTAATTGCATGATAAATGAAAACAGGCTGAATAATTTTCCATTTGTATGATTTATCAACTTTCTCTTTTCTCTCTTTTTGCCTAAAACTGAATGACAAAAATCTGCAGACTGGTGCTTTGGTCTCATCTCACCCTTTTTTTAAGGACAGAGACTTTATAATTAATTTTATTTGTTGTTTTGTTTATTTATTTTTGATATTTAAAATGTCTTCCAGTTTATTGATCTTTGATCTTTCAAAATTATATGCTTGGTAACTTGAGGTGAATCCTATGTTTTTCCTTCTACCCCTGAATAAAAGGCCCCCAGTGGTTCTATGGTTAAAATGTTTACCTGCAAAGTGAGACTAATTCCTGTTTAGTTTGCTTTAATCAAATTCCAGTCCGCTTTCCTAGAAAGTCCGATTCATTTGGGGAGGTATGATTGCTAATTGAGCTCTGAAAAAAAGCAAACTCTGGTCCACCTACAAACCTCGGCCTCGGGTCGGTTGAAGTGAATTCTGGTGCTGTTCAAAAAAAAAAATAGACAAAACCGCGAATAAATCTTTGTTTACATTTTGTGAAGAGGGAAGTTGCGCTCCTGTCTTCTTCAGAGGTTTTCATGTCTTTTCCTTCAGTGGTTCTTGGTGCAGCGAGAAGAGGAACAGGTAGCTGAAAGGGTTTTATTAGTTTGACACAGTGCAGTGTGAAAGAGAACCGCAGCAGATGAAAACATAAAAAATGTTACAATTTTGGTCCCCAATTGAACCAGGACTATCACTCTTTCACATTCTGTTACCATATAACGATATGAGAGGTTGGACCAAATCATTACAATGTAAGTTACAAGAAGATTAACCCTGCTTTAATCTTCTCCACAGCTTTGCCCCCGAATTGTCTGTTGAGTGTTTTTGGTTGTAGAATGATAAAATGGGGAAAACGTTGACCTGAATACACAGTTTTTCAAGGCTTTGCATGTAAAGTTTTCTTTGAATCTTTGATTAATGGACAAAAAATCCCACCCAATATTCATAGAAACGACTTAATGAATCCATGAAAATGGATGAATGTAATTTTCTCTTCCCAAGCTTCTGTCATGGATGAAACCTTTGCTCATTTTCATGTGTCTCCTGACCTCAGCTTACCCCAATCACACGGCCACGCAGCGACCACGCATTTTCTAATATGATTCTTTCCAGCCAAATGCATACTCCCCGTCCACAGCCGCTCATTTGTCCCCTGTTTGATATTAGATCAAGTCGAGCTCAATGTGGTGAGCTATTTGATGGGGATACAAAATTGTCTGCTTCATCCATTCCCCAGCTTCGCCAGTTCCTAGCAACCAACGAGATTAGACTGTCTGTTTCTGTGTGGTTTGGAAAGAACCGGAGTGCAGGCAGATACCATAATCACATTATACAGATCTAATGCATGCATGCAAGCACACCAGATAAATACATATGTGCCTGTGAGTACACACACACACACACACTCATATGCCTACAAACACACACTCTTTCACCCACAGTCAACGATTCAAAGCCTGATGTGGAAGTAGTAAAAATAAATCCTCCCTGTTTCTGTTTCTTTTTATTTTATCGTGGGATGGATGTTTCAGATCCTTAAAAACGAGGAGTGAAAAAGGAAACTCCAGGCTAAGTAAGCGTTCAGTCATTTGTTTGATCAGCAGCTCTATCAGGCCTAACAGACACCTTATCGCAGATCGTATTGTTCAAGCAGGGAGAACATCCAGGATCAACAAGAGGAGAAACGGCACAATGCATAACAGCATGGAGGCAACCAGGCATGAAACACATGATTGATGGATGGGACTGATGCAAAATGGGCCAATCTGAGACAACGTGTAATTACTGTGTGACAGAGAACAGATTTACATTTATGGTGCTGTGAAGAAGCTTGAATCCAGTTCCTTTTCTGTCAGATTCTGCTTATAAGAGGCTGGAATGACTCATAACCCTGAAGTGAACCAGGTCAGTGGTTTCTGAAAGCATGTTGTGATGTTTCTTTGGACTTTCGTTGCTTTTTCAACCATTTTCCAGCTCTGTTCTTGAACCTAACTTTGACAGTTTAATATGTTGTCAGATTCAATGGGAACAAGAAGTGGAACACTATTAAACAATCAAACTATTCAAAGACATTCCTTCAAGAATGTCTTCTTTCAAACCATTCTGCATCCTATGATTGAGTATTAGGGCGATATAAGAAAACACAAATAAAACTATGAGAATAAACTCAAAATGTGAAAATTAAGAAGTAATATTATGAGGATACGGTTATAAAACAAGAAAAAAGTCCTACAAGAGTAGTCGAAATAATATGAGGATAAAATCATATTATGCAAAAAAGTCTTAATATGAGAATATTTGGACAAAAATAAAATCAAAATTATACAAGAATAGTCATAAGAATATAAAAATAGTCATATTTCAAGAATAAAGTCATAATATTATGACTATTCTCGTTATACTACAACTTTTTTCTCGTATTATTTCAACTTTATTCTTGTGATATTATGACTTTGTTCTCACAATTTGATGACTTTTTTATTTTCTTATCATGGGCCTGATACTGCATCATATTATCATATTTAATCATTTGGTTTAAAGGGCATGAGTTGCTAGTGTTAGACTCTCTACCTGTCCACAGTGTACCGTACCTCTCACCACTGATAACCAAAGACAGGCACCCTGCTGTGCCTCTGAAAGGACTAAAACATGGAAGCAAAAACCAAATAAATGAGTGCCAACTCAACACTTTTGCACAGTACTGTACGTACACTACGGTACAAAGCAAGAATGACGCATTTTGAAGCAGATCTATTCGGCCTCCTGCTCTGAAAACAGAAGTGATGTTTTTTGTTGGCTGTTTTCTGACACGCGGCGCTCTCCGGAGGCAGGTATTACCATGCTGCAGTGATTCAGCCAACAGGCATGTCATGTAAACCCAGCCGCCAGCTTTCTGAACACACACAACGGCTCCCTTGATCTCTGGAAACCTGAGATGTGAAGAGATGTGCATCATCCCTTTAGCAACAGCTTAAGCACAAAACATATAAAGCTGTGAGAACAAGGATGCCGTCAGAGTAATATTTGACGATAAGCTTGCTGCCGTTGCTTGATATTTGCTCTTTGTTCTGCTATCAGTGACGCTCTTCGTCGTCAGGTGAAGCCCAGCGTGGATCAGACAGGGAGATTAAGCAGCATTCAGGCAGCAGCTCCATCACACAAGGCTGACTGTCTTTGTTGCTGTCTGTAATGTTTATTTTTCATGCAACACTCATCTTCCTAGTGGAACACAGGCTATCACCAACCGCAGACCTCACCATAATGTCACACAATCAGACCTGCCGAGCAGTTTATTATCTGTTGTACAGAGGTGGGCAGGTGATTTATTATTAACAGCCTTTGACATCACAAAGTAAAGCAGTGAAATTCAGCACTGGATTAGTAGACCTTTTTGTAGTTTATAGGCTGTAGTTCCAGTTCTCATCTCTCTATTCAGTATTTTAAAGAAGAAATCTTATTTAGCAACATCCTGCTAACTTAAAGGATTCACTGGACTCTTATTTTGATAGGTGATATGTAGGGCTGAAACAATTAATCGGCTAAATTCTGAGTAATCGATTATTGAAATAATCCTCAACTAATTTAGTAATCGATTATTGAAATAATCCTCAACTAATTTAGTAATCGATTATTGGTTAACAGGAGAATACAGACTGAAAAAAGATCATTTGCTGAAAGAATGACACACTCAGAGCAGTAATTAAGCCAAATCTTAGCAAAAATATATACATTTTGGATTTAAGATCAAACAAATGTTTTTCCCCTCAAACATAAGTACAGCAGTTTATCATGGGATTATTTATATGTTGACATTTATCTGACTGCACTCTAACAGGTTTCTCAGTTAGTTTGATTGGTTTGACAGCACCAGCTGAAAATGTAACAAATTTTGGCTTCTGAGTTTCTACCAAAAATCTCAAAACATTTTCTAAAAAAAAACCTTGGAAATTTCTGAATTTCAAATCTTTAAATCTTTTGACTTTCAAAACACAGAACTTTCCAACATTTTTTTCTACAAAATTTCTGAGATTAATCTCAAAATTTGGGCAGAAATTTACTCCTATCTTTTTTTTCTATCTCTTTTTCTATCTACAACAGCCCTAATATGCCATCGTACAAAAACCCCTAAAACTCAGGGGTTTTTTTTTCTTCTGTAGCGTTAACAGTACGAAATTATAAAGCTGTTGTAAGCTTTAATGAGAATACAAAATTCAGCTAGTGTCTTGACTACAAAAGGTGACATCTCTGTGTGTGCGTGTGTGCAGGGTTTCATTTCTTATCTTGAAGGCCTTTCTACCTTTTATTCTGTTGTCACTTCCCTCGACAGAATTTCGCATCGCGAGGGGAAAAGCAACAGCAGCAAGCCCTCGTCCCCCTGTCTAATCCACTGGGCTGCTACTGCGAACGTACAGAAGGGTGGAGAAGATAACTTCTCTCGGGGGAGGCTGCCAGCCTCAACTTTTGATCAGCACCTCCCTTCATCTTTGTTGCCTCTCGAATGTGTGAATAGAAAATGCAGGCGAAGTTTGGCCCAAAAGCTAAACAGGTTTTAATCTCTCTCTTGCCAAGAATGTAACTTTGGGTAAACTCTGAGGATAATGGATTTTCTGCCTCCACAATAAAGCAAATTTGCTCAGTTGATGACAACTGTATCACAGAGCTGCAATGCAGGCTGTGGTCTTCAGAGTTAGATTGCGTACCTGGAATCCAGGCGACAACCTGGCAGCTCGATATTACTGGAGGAGAATCAATCTGTTAAATTATTCAGAGGTGAATGAAACTCAGAAAAGATGTTTTGTGTTTCCAATCTTTGACATTTCTTTTTCCATGATGCCAAACGTTCAGCCTTCACCTGTTCACGTTAGGTTGAAAATGATTCTTCTATTATATTTCTGTACGACAGATTAGATTGGAATATTTAGCTTGGAAACTAAATATTTAGATCAGAACTAAATGTATAGTTACATTTAGTAAACAGCAAAATACTGATGAAAACATGGTGAATTGTGACAATTTCAGACTTTCAGAACCACAAAAAATTCTAACCATCAACATTCTGATTATCAGCAGATTTTGAAGCAGAAGACTTGAAGCATGTCGGCCTTTTCTATTAAAGATTTATCAAACAGAAATGTATTGAGCTACAGTGCAACATGTTTACTCAAATTTGAATAAATGTTGGACATATTCATGTTTATATTCTTTTCGCTTTTGTAAGTTTAGTGATGTTAAATAGTTACTTTAAGTGGTTTCCGCACTATCCAGAGAATAATTGACATTATATAAGAACATAATTCTTCAGTGTGTTACAGTGAAATAAAAATGTATCTTTTTTTTATTGTTCATATAACCTGAAAAAGCTGCATGAGCACAAGCTGATTTCAAGGCTAACACAAGTGAGGCAGGGATGTCATGGAAGTGGCTAATGGTATTCACTCCATGCATTGGTGGATTTAACAGGAAGATAATTCAGTCTTGTTTAATGGTGCAAAAATGCCTCTCCTCCATGATTATCATGTCACCAAAGCCTGGAGTCATGTTCGGTCTTTATTTTGGGTTGTTTTGATGGAGCTCAAACCTGCCATTTATCAATGCTCTCCATGGATTTTTGCTGCAGGCTATTTAGAATAAAGGTCAGCTCATTATGAATCTGGATGGGGGTTGATTCAGATATCAATTATTTGGAGGAAGCATACCTCAGAAAACACCTTCAAAATAAATCGAATGAAATACTGCAAATGCAATTTCCTCTCTCAGATTTGAAAAAGAATCCATTCATGAGATTTTTCTCTTCTCTAGAAATTACTGCTGCCTTTGTAGTATCCCTCTCCTTTCACTGACCTTAGCTGCCAGGATGTCTAATTACTCATTTTGGGTTGAAGTATTTGAGATATCACATCCACTTTTAGTCATGAAATAAAATGCTCAGCTATAATTTGGCCCCTCCGGTCCTGGAGATGAACTGATGTGAAAAGCTCTGCAGGGCAGCAGCCAACTGCTGTGGATAAAAGCAAAGACGAGGAAGATCAGGGCATCGCCGGAAGGTACGGGAGTGATCGTCAAGGAGTTTGCACAAACTAAAATCCCTAAGTGATCTCCACATAGATCTGCTGAGACAGTTATTAACATAAATATTAGCAGTTTAGACTAAATAAACAACAGAGCAGGTGTTTTTTCACAGAGATAAACACATTTTCATCAATCAGAGGTGATTAGTCCTGTTATTATGAATATAGTGCAAATGTTAGCTTAACAAATGGAAGTTTATATAGCTTGGAATATATTAGTCAACAATTATTGCACTCAAAATATTGCGTATTGCCATGACTGTATATTTGCAACATATTCTCCAGACAGGAACCATGTAACTACTTGTGCGTATGTCTTATGCCAATCAAGTATTTAGCATTGCAGCCTGCAAAATACAGTGCTTGTATAATGCGTTACCTTTGACCTCCACTAAATATAGTGTTGGTTTATCATGTCAGCATTAGCTTCTGCTAAATACCATGTTAGCATATCACTTAGCATTAGCTCTGGTAAATACCGTGTTGGTATAGCGCTTAGGCATTAGCGTAATTAATGGTTATGATTAGTGCTTCAGGGTTAGCACAGGTAACGTTTTAGCTATGGGTGCTCATTGCTGTTCTGTGGTTTAGCTATGAGCAGTTATATCGTATATTCAGCTAAAAGCAGGAGGAGATCAGTCTAAAGAAGTAGAGGGATTTATCAAGGCCAATCAAAATTAAAGCTCTAAATATTGCATTCTGGGTTGTTTTTTTTCCCAGTAGGAAGTTTGTTTTGCTTACTCACTGACCTACTTTTGTGTTGTTGCTCTATGTTCAGTATGATTAGTAAAATATCGGAACCCTGCTCAAGTATGCCTGCTCTATTATTGGAAGAAATTCTCATCATAATCCTTCGATTATTTAGAACAAACTCTCATAGAGTTTGGAGAGCTCCAGTTTATTGATTTAAACTGGAGCTTGTTTTTAGTCAATAATTCTTTAATATTGATGAAAAAGTACACTGGTGGATTATTTTACTTAGGGGAAAATGTCTTGTTACAAGTGAAATAATCTGCGAGTGAAGCTAGTACCTACTCATCAATATTAAGGAATTAGTGACTTAAAACAAATTAGACCAAAAATACTTGGTAAGATTTAGTATTTTTGCAGAGTATTTTCTGTTTTCCAAGATGAAGATTGCTCTTACTGTCTATCCACTGCAGACAAGATACTCACCACTCATAGCTACTTTAGACTACACTGACTTTTAGCTCAGTTGGTATTATTTAAATATTTTCTTAATTTTCCTTTTTCCTCATCTTGTTCCATAGATGTCTTTACCTCTTGACAGCAACACTTCCTGTCCTTGACCCAGCACAGCCTAATCCTAGTAGCAGTTAGCTCCTCAGCTGGAGTCAGACTGATAGTTTTGTCAACAGCAGGAGAGGAGTTTGTCACATTGAGTATAAATTTTAAGTTTTCATTCTACTGATATTTTCAGTCAGTGTACCAAAAAGGCCTTTGCTGATTTAGTAAAACACTTCCAACCCAAGCTGTGTGCATGAAAAATACAAATCACACTGCTAATGAGGCTAATTCACTGGTCCAGCTAGTAATGACTGTATTTACCAATACAAGAATATTTTTCTCCAGCTCTTCCACATACTGTCCTTTTTAGTCGCCCACTAAATTCCCAGATCAGAAAACATCCAAACAGACAATTCATGTGTTTTAAATGGTGGCATGTAGCTAAAGAGGAAGGTGTGAATCGGAGTGCGTTACACTTCACTGCCATCATGATTAAAATGAGCGTGACCTCTGCTCCTGTCACCTCCACTAATCTGTAAAGCTACCATCAGGTTAATGGATGGAGTCTTCTTAAAATCACAATGGATTTACGTGTGAAATCCTGCGTGACTCATATGATTGTGTGGACTTTATTTTGTTTTGTGAAGGAAGTTACAAAAGAAAGTTCGTATAAAAGACTGTGCAGATGTGTATTTTCTGAATTCGCTGCAAATCTAATTTACTCTGCCTCGTGTCTGAGGAGCAAAAGCAGTAAAACCCAAAGTGAGCCCAAAGTTAGCTCCTTGAAGATGCAAAGTGTTGCAGAAGGTTAACAACTCAGCCCTACAAACCCTTTGGAAGAACATTTAAAGTTGCAGATTTCAAAGGAATGCAAGGCACGATCCTGCCTCCTGCCTCACACAAGAAAGATCCCATCAGTTGCACACTTTGAGGTTTATAGATAGTGAAATAGAAGACAGAGCCCCGTATCAGCTTGGTGCTTTGCTATCAACCCTTATCCTGACATTAGGTCTTTGTAATAGGATTGTAGAAAGAAAAGCTGGTTTTCAGCTTATTCACAGAAGAATGTTTTTTGGATCTTATTTATCCCGCTGGGATATTTGGAGGGGGAAAATTCAGCTCCGCTTTGTATGTAATGGGATTTTCTGAAAGGATTTATTTACAACCTGTAATGCAAAAAAGTTTTATTCCATGTGTAAAAGCTGCTGTGCTGTTTTTACTTTGTCGATGGCAGAGGTTTTTCTTTACCGTGATAAAACGGGCAAAACCTGCTTTAACGTTTTACCATTTTCTACAGACTTACTGATGAATAAACCTCTTCTGTACAAACGTAGAACATGAAACTTGCAAATATAAATGTTGAAAATGACTACAAACATGGATGCCATTTGTAAAGTTATAAAGTAAAAAATTTAAAATGTCAGTTTCAAACTAAATATTTAGCTAGCAAGCTAGATATTTGTGCTTCAAATAAAACATTTAGCTTATAAACTAAATATTTAGTTGGTCCTAAAGCTGAAAACAGGCTCTGTGGTTAGAAAAATTGAAATGAGTACAAAACATATTTAGTTTCCAGCTAAATATTTTGTTCACAAGCTGAAAATGTAGCTTCAAGCTAAATTATTTCTTGTTATCTAATTTGGGAGACAAATATTTAGATTGTAACCTAAATGTTTAGTTTGCAAACTACATATTTAGTTAGTCTGAAGCTAAAACCAGGCTCTGGTTTGAAAAATGTTAAATGAATAAAAAGATTCTCTAAACTGCAGAATTTAAAGTTGTATTTGTTAAAATGCATTTTAATTTTTATTTTTAACGCCCCTTTGAAATTAAAGTCTGTTCTTCCTGGAAGTAAAATTATTTGCAATATCTTATGAATTACTTTTGTATACTTTTGTTTAATATGTTTGTTTTTCATCAGTAAGTGTTTTTTCTGCTTGTAATGGAAACAGTATACAAGTGATTCCCTAAATAAATTAGTATTTTTTTAGAATAAAAAGAAACAGTTTTTATTTGAAATTACTAATTGAACATTGGTTGAATTAAACTATCGTCTTCTGTTGATGATATAAAGTTACTAAAAGTTTTTCGTGCTGATGTGACTCTGATGTGGTCAGCAGCATTTGGTAAATTAAACATCTTGTCTTCACAGTTCAACTGATTGTGAGTCTCTCCAAAGACGTTAAGATGTTCACTGGTTCACCATGTTTGAATCCTCATTAACATGTGAGTGTGTGCAGCCATCGGCTCTAGAACTGAAGCCTTGTCTGGTTGGGAGAAGCTTTCCTCGTGTTTCAGTAAATTACGGCTTGAGCCATTAACGGATTACCTTGCGGAGGAGGCTCAGGTCAGAACCCTCGTCTCTCTTTCATCAAACAACAAATCGGTTTGGTGCTAAAAGGCGAAGCAAATCTTTTCCGGAACCTGTCACCCCTCATGAGAGATTTCTGCTTCGTTGCGAGGCACAAAATGGCACGCTGAAACAAAGCATGCAATCTAATTGTTCATTCAAGCACCGCAGAGTGCTGACAAATTAACACTTGGGCAATTTGTTCGTTTGACTGGTGTACAGTAACACAACCTGCTTTGTGGAAGTTCTTTCTGCTTTCTGAGGCACTGTCGGATTCAAGCAGTTTATGTAGGATTGACGTTTTTACTGTAAAAACAATCCAAAACAAATATTTGCCATTTACTGGGATGCAGATAAATAGGTGTGAATGCTAATGAGTGCCTAAAGGAGGAGTTGTGCTGTGAATTAATTTTGTGGGTTTGATATTCCGTGAGGGTCAGATGAGGGTAACGCTTGTCATTTTTGTCTTGGTCAGAAGAAATTAACGTCCTCTAGACGACGATGGGGTCATGACCCCCGTTATTTGGCAGGAATTCGGATTAGAGTGTCTGGTTCCTCATAGAAAAAAGGTCAAATAGGAGTGACGCTCGGACGAGACCCAGACACTTCCTGAGTGAAAAGTTGCTGGTTGAAATCTAATGAGGCCTGAAGCTGGACTGGAAGACAAAAAGATACTGGGATAAATAAAGTTGTTTTTTTGGTTTTTTTATTAATTATAAATATGTCCATCTGTCCATTGACTTATCCATCTATTTATCCATCCATCTACTGAGACAACCTTTCATCCATCCGTTAACTCCTCCATCCATTGAGCTATTCATCCATTGACTCATTGACCCAACCATCCGTCCAAACACAGAGCCATCCATTTATGGCTCAGTGTATGGATGTTTTCCTAGTTTTAGTCAGAACTAAAACTAGGAAAACAGGATTAAAGCATCTTCAGTCCGCTTTAATCAAACTCCAGTCCATTTGCCTAGAAAGTCCGGTTTGTTTGGGGAGCGGTGTATGTAATCGAACTCTGAAAAATGCTAACTCTAATCTGCCTACAAACCTATGCTCGGCAGGGCATTCTGGGTAAATACAAAATTTATTTTTCTTAGAACAGCTTCTGCAGTTTGATTTCTAAATGGTCTAATTGCCCATCAGTCCTACCTGAAAATAAAGACTGGTAGCAATTTTCCCAGACTGCTCTAATCATGTCTCACACCAGCCTCTGAACTGACTGGATTTTCTCATTTGCTTTAGAATAAAAACCTACATTTCCCTCTGCTACCATCAAGCCAATAATTAGATTGTAATGTGTTTGTCGCTGTACAGAGAAAGTCCTTGTTTTCCAACAGAAACATGGACGGGGAGGTGACCGGTCGGTCAGCAGCAGTCAGTGCTGGTTTGGCCTGAAGGGGAGTAATAGAGCCAGTGCGGTGCGACTCGTAACTCTGACAGGAGCCATCAGTCAGAAACGCTGCTGTTCCTGTCGGCCGTGTCTCTGTCATCGGCTCTATTAACACTACACACACTCACTCACACACACACACAGACAGCAGATCATAAAGGCCCTCTGACACCAACAACATGCTGCTCATCACATCAGCTGTCACAACGCTTTACAGGCTGCATGGAACCAAGAGGCATGTTTAAATGTCTTTAGATTTAGCTCACTGTAGTGAGCTAAGTCACTAGCTCACTAGCCCAAGAAAAACTGAAAGTCTTTCAGTCGTTAATTAGGATTTAATGATGGATCTGGAGCCTTGAGATGGAGACTGAACTCTGAATAAAGATGTTTGTCTTCTTATAAAGAGCAGTCATTCCTTTGAATATTCTTTTTTAATTTTCTTCCTTCCTCTCTGTTCCTTTCACTGTGTATTTCTTTCTTTCTCTCTTTTCTTCCCCTCATTTCTGAATGTTCCTGTTTATTTTCTCTACTTACTGTCTTGCTTTGTTGTTGTTGTTTTTTTTATCAATTTCCTTCCTCCCTTTCTTACTTATATCCTTCCTTTTTTCTCATTTCTTTTCCTTTTTTATTTTTTTCATTCCTTCCAGGTGTCTTTCCTTTTCCATTTTCATCCACCCTTCCTTGCTTCCTTTCTTCCTCATTTTCTCACTTCCTTTCATATGTCTTTCCTTCATTATTATGCCTTAGATTCATCTTCCTTCATTTTTTTCTTTCTTTCTTTCTTCCTTGTTTTCTTTCCTTAATTTCTGCATTTCTTATTTCCATCTTTCCAGTTCTTTCTGTCGTCCTTATATCCTCTTTCCTTCCCTCAGTTCTTCATTCCTATTTATTTCTGTCGGTCCTTTCTTCCTGTTTTCCCTCGTTTCTTCCTTCCTTTCTTTCTAATTTTCCTCTCTTCCTTCTGTCCTTCCTCTTGTTGGTTGTATATTTCCCTAAAACATCCATCCACACCGTTTCAAGGTAGAAACAGCTCAGTAGTTTGTCTTTTTTCTCGCCTCTCATCGTTCAGATAAGTTTCTCTCTCCATCTCTGTTCATTTGCTCGTCGGTGACTCCTGCATGTTTTTGCTACGAGGCAGAGCTTCGCCATGAGATTTGCTCAGGTTAATGTGCCTTGAGGTTTGCCCACATGAACGCTCGCTCGGTGTGTTTGTGGGTTAATGGCTCCTGATGGAAGAAATGGAGTGAACCATTTCAAATCAAACGTCCCTTTTACTTTATAGCTTAATAAACTGCAACAGACGACAGTCAGATCTACACTGAGAGCTCGTAAAAAACACGGCATCACTTTTACGACGTTATTAGAAAACGCAGTAAATTAAATGTTCCAACGGGGGTCAAACTCTGCCTTTTGGTTCTCAACTGACTTTTAACTTTTCACTGACCTTTCAGCAGACGTTTCTTTTAGAAAATAAAAATGGTGCTTCAAGCGGAGTCTTGCCCCAGAACACAAATCATTTCACACAGCAGGGGGAAAAAAGCAATATTTTGTTGGAGAAATGATTATGTTGTAAACATTTTAACTCCTCTCACTGGAAAACAGCCAGTTCCTATTATTTCCACGCGGTTACAGACATTGTCCTGTCTTCATTCTGAATTATTGTGTTTTTCTCTGATGTGGAAACGAAGGAATCGGCATGCAGGGAAACGTAAATTTCAAGTCAGTTTCTTTTGTAATGACTCATAACCATGAAATAAAAGACCCGTCTGGAAGTAATTATTACGTTCATTTGTTCCTTCCTTTAGTGGCAGTTATGTTATGATTCACTCTTTTCACTTAAATTGGTTAATTATTGCTTTCAATGCAGTTAAGTAGCTACTTGAACTGAATTAGACCCGGCTTCCACCTTTTCCTGAGTCTCGTAAATTAGGCTGTGCTGCAAGCAGGAAGTGCAGCTTCACTTTATTATCGTCCTGTGGAGTTTTCAGTAGCGTCTTCCTGGTGTAAAACACAGTTATGAGCAAAACATTCATAGCCTGCCTAATAGACTCCCGCTGCTGCCCTGAATAAACAGACAAATATGGGCTGAGAATTAGGCTGCAGTGTTTAAAGCAGAGGACATATGCTCTTCTAAATATTTCAATTTTGTTTTAATTCAGTTTTATTTAAAAGTTGTGCATATCAATAAAGATTAGTTGGATAGTAGTGCAACACAACAATGCAGTTATTAAATAAATTTATTATTATTATTATTATTATTATTATTATTATTATTATTATTATTATTATTATTTATCAAGAGCTTCTGTTTGAACCTTTCTTCAGATACTGGTGCTTGAAATCCTTGAAAATGCTTGAAATTAAATCTTTGTTTCAAATTAGTAAAATGTCAGAAAACATGAAATAATTAAGAAGTGCTTAATTATTTAATTAGGCACACACATGCATATATTTATATATATATACATAAACACCCATGCATATATATGGGTGTTTCATATATATATATATGAAATAAGTAAATCTTTGTGTTTTTGTGGTTCTGTTTGCTCCCGTGTTCAGCTCAGCTTTTTCCAGGAGCAACATCGATTCACTGAGTTTTAGTGGACTCAGGAGCACTTTAATCACAAATTAATCTTAACTCTTTTAGAGTTGGATGCTTTGGAAGCTAACTAGCTATTGATACAAAGTAAAACTGATGGAGATTTATTTATTTTGACATTTCTGCAACTTGGTTTAAGAGGACTTTGATTCCACTAAGTGGATTCACTTTCACAAATGAGCAACATCTTTATTTTTCAAATAAAGTCTCAGTAATTGCGCTAAACTCTCTCTACTTTATGTGAAACAAAGCCTGAGCCCTGATTCATCCCACATTACACGACTCAGACTTTAAGGAGGTAAAACATGTGGGAGGTGTTGGTATTTGCAAGCACCATCACAGATTCATACAAACTAAAGTTGTTTACAGCTCATATATATTTATAACAAAGTGTGAATGGAACAAACAGAGGGTTTCCGCCCAGTGGCGCGGCGAGTCGTTATTAACCCGCACATCTTTTTAAAATGTTAAAATGGTCAAGCCAAGTTTGAAAAACCTTTCCAAGCTGTTTTAAACAAACAAAAAACATGTCTAAATACATTTAGATGATAATCCAGCAGTGAATGTGATTTGAGAACTCTTCAGCAATCAAGACAAGTTGATTGCAGCTGTGTTTCCATTACAAATGTGAGGAAAACTTTGTTGATATTCTGCTAATGTTGAAAAAACAAAAACACAATTTCAACATTACGACTTTTCCATTAAAAAGAAACGCATTTAAAATTGGACATGAGTATGTTTGTTCACGCCAGAAATGTTTAAAAAAACTTCCATCCCTCTACCACTTCCTGTCTTCTTCTTCATTTTTTCCACCAGTAGTAACATCCGGTTGTTGATCATGAGACTTGTGTGATGCAAAAAAAAGTGTTTCCATTGCAGTTTTGCGAAATGAACTACTTCCAATTTGCACAACTTTATGTTCAATGGAAACACAGCTGCTGGTGCTGGAGGAAGTCCAAATCCAGCTGCCTGGAGCAGCTGATGGACCCAAACTGCAGACGTTGTTTAACGGTGCGTTCCATTTGTACTCGGAACTCCAAATTCCAGCTTCCCAGTAGCAACAATCAACTGGAATTTGGACTTCCTAATGGGAAAGTGAGCTCAACTCCGACTACCCCCAGTTACCTCTTAAAAGAGAGATTTTGTTGAGTCAATATTTCAACACAAGCCATGAAGTTTTCCTTTCAGCCTCTAGTTTCTCCTAATGTCTTCTTGTCGTCTCGTGTTCTTGCAGCCACACTGGGAACGTTGGAGTTCAGTTTGCAGTACGACCAGGAGAACAACGCGCTTCACTGCACCATCCACAAAGCCAAGGTGAGCCTTCAGCATCTTCATGTTGATCTTTTTAGTGCCCCAAGTATGAAAGAAATGAACTTTACTGCAATAAGACATCAGTCAGAAAATACAGACTTATATAAACTGCTGGTTTTTAGAATATTTTCCAAATGTTTAGATAACTACTTTCCCTCCAACACACTAACTAACATTTTCAAAGCTGTTTTACACGACCCGCATTTACCAACCCTGCCAAAAACACTAGAATCGTTTTCATGGTTTCTGTGTTGTCATAAAAAGAGGTAATGAAGACACTTACTGGAACACCAGCAGCTCCCAGGAATCCCAAGTCTGGAAACATCAGAAATTTCAGAAAATGTAAAAAAAAAAAAAAAAAAAATCATAATAAAAATAAAAAAAATGGCAAGAGGTTGTAGTAATTTTCTCCTGCATAAGCTTTGCTTTGCTTCTGTTGAAATTATGGGGGTGTTATTTTCATATTTTGCTGCATCTTTTGTCAAATCTCTTAAATGACCTTCTTGGTTCACACTGACTTAAATGTTACTTAACTATTTCTGACTCAGGTAGATACATTTTTTATGAAGAATATGAAGCAACTCTGTTCTTAGCTAAAAATGTCAAAGCTAACATAACATTTTAGCACCAGTAATGTAATGTTTTTTTATTTTTTGTTTTAAATACATTTTGTTCATTTTCAACATTATGTGTAAATGTTTGTGTTCATAGTCTGAAAACCTCAAGCCAGACTATTACACGACGCCTGGCTCAGTTTCTGCTCCAGTCTTTGTCCTGAAACATCCATCCGTCCATGCTTTTGTCCATCCATCTTTCTATCCATATTCATCTGCCTTTAATCCTCTCCTGTTCTCTCTAGGTGGCCTGTTTAGTCTGCTTTAATTGAAGTTAATTTGCCTAGAAAGTCTGTTTCTTTTGGGGAGGTGTGAATGTGTAATCAAATCTGTTAAGGACCAAGATAGTGAACTCTGCTCCACTTACAAACCTCAGTCTGGGTTCAGTTGAAGTGAACTCTGGTGCAATTTGAATGCAAATGTGAATGTCAAGTGGGCTGGAGACCAAAAGCACAAAGTGGACTACAGAGAAGGGCATTCTGGGTAAATACAACCAAAGCAAACGTGCATGTTTAGCGCTGTCGGAAGAAGTAGCTGGTTGTCTTTTAACAAAGACAAAAGAGAAATCCTAGAACCGCTAAAATCCGACACCACTCTATTTTTATTTGCATTTAATGTAGAAGGGAGTTGCGTTCTGTGTCTTCTTCAGAGGTTTTGTGTCGTTTCCTTCAGTGGTTCTTGGCGCAGCGGCACCACAGGTGGGCTCAAAGGGTTTGGTTTGTTTAAACAGAGTCTGCTGGACTGTCAGGCATGGAAACACCTTTAAACCTGGCACTGCTTTAGCCAAGCTCAAGTTATTCCTTTTGAGGTTATCACCACCTAGTGGCACAGCATAGATATAACACTGTTGTTAATTAAAGTTTCAGAGACCACCTAGATGCTGATCTATTGTATAAAGATATATATATATATATATGTATATATATATATTGCAATTCAAGGCACTTTGAATTGCCTTGCTGCTGAAAACTTGCTATATAAATAAAACTACATTATCTTACCTATCTTAACTAGTTGTATACCTTCAGAATAATAACTCTTAACGTTCTTCTCTAGCATTTCACGGTGTCAGATAATTAAAACCATCTCTTCTGCTCTTGTAGGCTTTTCCTTCATTAACAGTGTTGAGTCTTGGTTCGTCACTTTCTGTCTATTATTTTTTTGCTGGCACAGATTTTTTTTTTTCTTTCTCATCTTCATTAAACTGATGCTGCAATTATGAGAGCAAAATCGCAGCATCAGTTCCATTACAGAAACATCCGCTCCAAAGCCACACTTCCCTTTGCTAAATAATCCTTACGGTGGTGATTGTGATGAACCAGCTCACTGGACAGGTTCGGTAACAAATAAAGATGCTTTAACAAAGAAATAAAACTTCCTTTTTCTATAATATACCGGAGAAAAAAAGGCTCTCTCTTTTCTTTTTACTGTGATGAAGTGATGTTTCTGACGGCTGCCGCTGCCGTCAGCAACTCTAACTCTTTTTGTGTTAGTGAATAGCCGGTTTGGAGGAAACCGGGCTTCAGAGGAGCCGTTCTTGGCAGCGCTGTTGGACAGCAGAGTGGGCAGAAGGCCACATTGATTTATGGTTGTTATTTTCTATACTGCTCTGCAGATAGACTTCAGCTGCTGCCTAGCCAAGCACTGAAAATGAATTTACTCTTTCATATATTCTGTTATGTGGCCGTCCCCACTGTGTAATTAGTTTGCTAAACCCATTATTGGGCTTTCTAACCACTGATTCCTTTTGCTGCCAAACCAACTGTTGCTCCAATAAAACCAGTAAGTGAGTAAAACTCAGTTAACCATTTATTCAGTTTAGAGATTCTGATGAATTCTCAGAAACTGTTTGGATCAGGAAATATTCTTCTAAATTCATAGAAGAGGGGATTACATCTGAAGGCTTTTTTATTACAATGTAAAGACTACTATCAAAAAAATAAAAAAAAAATAAAACAATAAGGTAGTATTTTTTTATAGTTTAGTGAACTAACTGGCCTTTTCAGTATTGAGTATTTCAAATATTTTTTACTGCAAGCTAAAAAAAAAATTAAGCTACCATTACAAGAAAAAGCAAAGTTATTGAGTAAATTGCATCCAAAATCAGGCGTGCTTCACTTTCCCTGAGCTGTCCATGATTCAACACTCGGCTGTAATTTACCAGTGAACTTCTCCCTGCAGGAAGCCTGACTGGAGGAGCAGCTCCTTCTCCTCTCACCTTCATACAAGCTGTTGCTCTTAAACCTTTTTCAAAGGAAATACACATTATAACAACCTCCTGAACTTCTGACTGGATGTTCCTGTTGGCATCGAGTCTCTCTGACTGGAGGTCTTTGACTTCTCATCCAATACTCTTAGATTTTATTGCCACTAAAATATAAGGGACACATTTGATTTAGAAAAACTGGTCTCTTTTTGTGCCCTCTTACTATTATGGTCTCAGGATGGTGACATTAGTCCTGCTGTTAGCCTGTCTGTCCATCTGTCCCACAGTTTGGTGTTCAGTCAGGAACAGCTGTCAGATTTCCCTACAGTTTCCCCAGAATAGTGTCTTCAGGCTTGCCAGCAAACTTGCCACTTCATACTGTGATAGTCGCTGGCCACGGCCATCGTGACGATCTGCTGCTGAGGCACAAACGTCTAAGACAAAACACATGTTTTCCTGAGCCATGAGTTGGTTCAGATTTGTAGAATTTCTGACCAAATTTATGGGTTCTTGGGAGAAACTGTCGATGTTGTTATGATCTGGCTCTTGAACCACAACAAATTAAAGGGAAGCAACGCATGGGATAACTTAAAATGGGATTTATTTAACAAAGATCATGACTGGTTGGAGAGGAGAGGGAGAAAGGGGAGAGAGTGGCAGAGAGACAGAAAGAATGGTGTATCTTAAGCTGGATGTGATGTCACTCTGCAGACACTGACCAGCTGCCTCCACGTCCAATCAGCACCAATTAGAAACTCTAAAACAGAGATGTCAGAGACCCAGAGGAAAGGCCTTGGGGCGTAACAATGTTAATTCAGTAAATTGAGAGATTAAATCATTTGTCAGTTAACTAATTAATTTTCAATCAAGGAAATAGACTAAAGATTCCACTGCAAAACTGTCTACTTAGTGTGACGGCTCATGCCGCCCTGGGTAACTGCCCACATTGGCCATATCAGAAATCACTACTGAGAATATTACATGAGATCAATAAAAAGACATTTTTTACAGCCTAAATGATCATGAAAACCTGAAAGTAGGCAAACGGTACCAATGAACCTTGATAACTGGTCTGACCTTTAACCCCATAGAAAACCTATTAACTATCATAAAGAGGAAGATGAGAGACACCAGAACCAACATTGCAAGTAACCTGAAGGCCATTATCACAGCAACCTGGACTTCCTGGACACTTCAGCATGAAGTACAACAGAAATTCATGCAAAATGAGCCGCAACCGAGCACTGAATGCAGATCTGTACAATGCATGAACATAAGAAAATATTTCTTGGGTGTAATTTAATATTTTGCATTTCCAAGAAACTCATATTTGGGTTTTTCCTTATCTGTAAGCTAAAATCATCAACATTAACATAATTTCATCAATTCCTGACATGTGAAGATCTGAAGGTGGCTTTACTTCCCCAGGTCTCCAGAAAAGCAGCTGCAGATCCTCACAAGTTTTCAGGTTTTAATAAAGCTAATAGTCTTAAAGAAGACTCTGCAATGTGGAAAAAAAATGAACACACAACTGGGACAGATTTGAAATGACCAAATTTACCCATTACCAGCTGCCCTAAAAAAAATCCATCCCAGGAGCAAACTGAGTAATGATGGAAATATTAAAGAAACCAAATGTTTCAGTTCAGGCTCCAGGGAAAACTTTAAAGTCTGGATATTAGTTCTATACCACTAAGTGAAAATGAGGCATTAAATGTATTGAACTCAATTCAAATGTACAGTTGAAAAAACTATTTTTGAAGTAAAATTGTTTTTTCCTCTTCTTCATATTTGGCACTTCTTGACTGAATTTCAGAAATTAATGTTTGGATGTCAATGACTTTCTGTTCTTCAATGAAAAGAAGGTTTTGTTTGTGATGTCTGGGTCCACAGATGGTGTTAGCATTTAAAACCTGGTGCAACAAACATCCTCCAATGTTTTTTTTTTTTTTTTTCCCCCACCTGGGGGCTTTTTGTGGGCTCTAGTGTCCCTTATTTTGACAGTAGGCTGACAGGAAAGGGGGAAAGACAAAGACATGCAGCAAATGTCGTCGGGTCCGGGAGTCGAACCTGCGACGGCCGTGTCGAGGACTCAAGGCCTCCAAATGTGGGTTGCGCTAACCCCTACGCCACCACAGCACACCCAACATCCTCCAATGTTTGACAGCAATTCTCAGTTTTGATTCTCAGTGGTCAAGTCCAGTTCATATCACCTTGCAAAAGCTAAATAGTTTCTTTCTTTTCATCACTTTGAGATGTTAATCCATCAGTTTATTGCGAACATCAGTGACTCATTTGTAGCTGACCTGGTCGTCGGCTAACTGATATCCCGGTTCACTGACCTTTGGTTTGTTTCAGATTTGATTTTAAAATTCCTCTGAGACCGAGCTTGACATGAGGCGTGATGTGTGATCGGTCAGAAGTTTGTCTTTTATGGAGAAATCCTCTCAGACAGTAATGTTGACACTTCATTTCAACTAGTCCACTTCCATTATTTGGTTTTTGTAACCCCGGATGACGTGACTACAGAACGTTTATCTGACGTGTTTATCCAACGAGGTGAAGAATTATATAGATATTGGATGATTCTAAACTAAACAACAAAGAAAAAGCCCCTTGTTGTCAAAAATCAGTGAGGGTTTGAATCACTGCCCCAAAAATCAAATCAAATCATTATCAGTCAAAAAATTCTAGTTTATTTGTATAACACATTTCAGCAAAAAGTGCTTTACACAACGACGACATAAAAACATTAACAACACATCATAGTCAGCAATTGTGAAAACCAATAAGTCCCACTGTTTAAATCATCGGTACACATCAAATATGCTGGTCAATGTTCCACTTTTTATGTGATTACACTTGAAGTTTCTGATCAGTAGGAAGTGAGCACAGGCTTTTACTTTTTGAAGTCTTTTCATATTAAATATTTATTTAGCATTTTCTTTGACACATTATTAAAAGGAAAGTAAAAAACATTTGTTTGGTCAAATCCAAAAATACAGTATAAAAATATCTGTGATATCATTATAGAAGTATTTAAAAAATATATATATTGTGATATCATTTTTTTTTTTTTAAATATCGCCCACCTCTATCTGGAAGGGTGATAACAACAACAGCAGATCTTTAATATATTTTTGTGCTGATTGATGAGTTAGTCAAAGATTCCTAACCCAAGAGTCGTAATTTCTTTGCATCACTATTTTAGTCTGATCAGCAGATCAGCAATCATCCCTAAAACAAAAGAGGAAACTTAGATGATTTTCTTCCTGCCTGTTAACTGTGGATTAATGTTGGTTTAAAGCACCACACTAATAAAGTTGGGGTGTGTTAGCCTAATGCTTTTCTTTTCCAAGCTGAGTAAATCTATCCCGTCTGTGAATCAAAGATCCTCCGACAGTTTGATTACAAGACGGCGACCTGTCTGCTCAGCACCACCCACTCTACAACCTTTACTAACAATAACCCTTTCATTGCTTTCCATCTGCCCTTTTATCGCCTGCTACGCCCACACCTAAAAAACATCCTCTGGCTCGGCTTCTTACAGAAGGTTTTACATCTTTTCCATTCAACGTCTTTGTATTTGTTTTTTTGTTCTCACCGCTTTACATTAAAAACGACTTCAAAAGGTAGTTTGTCGTCGTTTTTTACTTGTATGATTTAGAAGGTTCTAACTTCTTTTGGAGTTGTCACAGTTTAGCTCTGAATATTGATGAAACGTCTAACAGAGCAGAGAGGATGAAGCGAAGTGCTACAGCAGAATCGATGGTGATTTTCTCCCTGAGCCGTTAACGCTGGTTCTGTTGAGCCTGACGTCCGATAGATGAGATCAGGCGGGTTCCAGCATCAGCTGGTAGATCAGACACAGAGTTTAGATCAAAGCAAAAAGTTCCTGTTTGAGCTAAAATGACCACAAATATAGTTTCATTTGTTCACCCATCCATCTGTCTGTTATCCATCCATACATCCATACATCTATCCATCTATCTATCCATCCCAGTGTCCTTTACGCTTTCTCACTGAGCCCTGTTATGGTCAATTAGCCAAAATCAGCAACAGCTAGCAATACTCAATAAGAATGACACTGAACCCAGTTTTATAGAGTGGCAGGTCTGGTCAAAAGAATCACTCCCTGAAGCAGAAACCAGGTAGGTTGGTGTGTGATGACAAACTTAGGCCTGCTGAGGGTGATATACTATGTTGTAACAGCTTGTATAATTGATTGGCATATGGTGAGTATCAACATGGCTGAAGTTAGCGCCTTAGCTTTAGCTTCCCCCAACTAACCAATGTTTGTAGTGGACACTACTAACTAAAGCATTAGTTAGTGTCCACTACTGATCAAGGATCGAAAGGTTTAAAAACCAGATGGAAAAGAAAATATTGGACAAGAACCCTAGTTCTTGTTTCGCGTAATACAGGTTGAACATAGAAAACCTTCTAGCGATAAACTCCAGCACTATCAAGGTGTGAGAGAAATACCATAAAATAAACTAGCAGTTTCATTGGAAATGATGATAATCAGTTAATTTAAAAACATTTTGAAATATTACTGAGACCAAGCAGGTACTCTGTTGTAAACAATGTTTCAATTTGTGGATGCAAATGTCTGTCCTTTTATTGTTTTTGTTGGCAGAACTTTTAAAAACTTTTTGTCTTAATTCACTCACTGCAACTATGATCTTTTTACTTTGAACCGTTTCAGTTTTTATCTCACCTGTTTTCCTTCTTTTCTCCGTCTTTTTTCTTTTGCATGCTCTCATTGCATCTGTTTGTGTTGGGGGTTTATGTTTGATGGAATAAAGCTTCCTGTTCCCAGGTACAAAAAGGTAAGCTGCTGAGTTAAGCTCCGATCTCAACCCGTTTCCACTAAATCAATCCTTAGTTCTGATCCGACCAGTCTCCCTGATCGACCCAATGCCATCTCCCTTCTGAGCTCCTTCAGATTATCACTGTGAGGTTTTTTCATCAATTTGTTGGATGTTTGCTCTTTTTTTTATTAATCTGCAGTCATTTTGTGGGTGGATGGAAACTCTAGTAAAAGAAATTATTATCTTGTGTTTAGTTTTTTGTGGACTCGCTGGTCCCAGAACCTGGCATCAAGCTTCTTGGAAAGTGTAATAAAGATTATTATTTTTGGTAAATCTAAAAGCCTGATACAAGAATGGAGAAATGTTTAACTTGAGCTGATAGGAACAAGGGGCAAGTCCTTTCTGGTCAGGACATTTTCTGCTTTTCTTTCCACTCTTATGAAGACTTCATAGTTTCATCACTCTGCAGCATTTGTATATAATAGCTTTCAGACACAATGCAAGAGAAACATTTTGCCTAGAAGATTTGACTAGAACAAACCGCAAGAAATCCCAAACCAGGACTGCAAGATCAGAGACAGGAAGTTATTATGACTGAGAAACAGGCCTCCGGTCACTAGGTGGCAGCAGTGCTCAAATTAATCAACAAGCTGCCCAGTAGAAGTAACAGGAAACACTGGAGCAGATGGAGAGAAAAGGAGAATGAACAGAAAAACGGCAGCAGGGGCAAGTAAAGCAAGTATGGCAGCCTATTGGGGCCAGAATACATTATTTTTAATTACGAGAATAACATCATAAAATTACTAGAAAAAAGTTGTTTTAATGTAGAAAAAAGCTTAGAAAGTCATGAAGATCTGACGTGACCGGTTCAGCAAGTTCATGTGGCATAAACCCAACTGCCTCCTAATAGCTTGGTTTCAATCTTAGCATCATGCAGGCTGAACAGGTGGGATCAGAGTTGGAAATGGCAGCAGGGGGTGAGCAGACTGGCCCTATAGAGACTATCTGGACATCAGATTAGATGGCAGACGGCTGGCAGTGGGACAGGCACGCTGACAGACCGACCGAGTAGGAAAAAACAAGGAGACATAATGTCAGCAGAAGACAACAAAGTGATTGAAACAAATTTGGCCTAGGTATGCAGATCTGGCAAAGACTAGGAGGAAAGACGGGCTTCAAACTGCTGATATCAACGAACGTCTGGCGTGAAGCAGAGGGAGCTCAGAGTGAAAAGGAAGCTGGAACTCAGACAAAGACAGTCACAAAGTTGTAATTATGCTGATGTGTTTTCTTATTGGTTTAACTCTTGTTCCTGAGCTCCTCCAGGAGAGAAGGTGAAAGAGACGAGAGGAAGGATGCATCTTTGGTTTCTAGATTTGCTTGTTCTTTAGAAAGCAATTAATAGGATATTCCTAAAACGTCTTACCCTTCTTGATGCCTATTTTAGAAAAATTACTTTCTTAAGAGCATGCCAGTGGAGCTTTTCTTTGAAGCAGTTCCTTAAAAGGGGCCTATTATGCAAGATTCACCGTTGACATGTTTTTATACCTTCATTTGGTTCTCAACTGCTTCTAAAAACAGTCCCAGCTCTTAAAAAACACTCAGCCATTTTTTGACAAAAATGTGAATTTTTTTTGTTAAGTCACAACTGATAGGCACTGCACTGTTACCTAGCAACTCAAGCTGAGCTCCAGCACAGCTGGTCAACTATAGGCGCTGTACAATGGCTGCTGGAAAAGAGCACAAAAAAAGTGTGGGTTTTTTTGTTAACTTACCATCCAAAAAGAATTTGTTGTATTCTTGTTGGTTGAGTAGGAGGCTCCACCTCTACTCTCCAAAGATGTACATTTGTATATTTACGCATCTGTTTGCAGCTATTTTAACGTGTAAACATTGAGTTGGGCCATAAACCCATTTTAACATGTTCAAGGAAACATGAGCGGTCACCTTTAAGGGATTTTCTTCTGAAACAGTTCCAGTGTTAAAACAAGTCTGGTGCTAAAGCTTGAAATGCTTGTATAAGAAAAACACCTAAATTATTTTCTCAACAGTCAGAGAGAAACACACTGATATGATTTTTCAATGAAATGAATCTCCCTGCCAATCACAATTCAAGCTGATCTAAGCAATATGAGCAAAAGTTTCATTTTGAACCTTTTAATGTTTGGAGTTTCTTCTCTCAAAATGCTTTTAGGTCAATACTAACCTAATATTTTCCTTAGTTTTACTAACTTTAGCGAAACCTAAGCTGCTGTTTTCTTACATGTGCAGTATTCACCCCAGAGAGATTTCGTCTTTTTCCTTTGAAGTCATTCATAAATGCCTCATATCACCAAACCAAATTTACCATCAGATACAGCTAAACTGAGTAATACCTTTATGGACTTTTTAAATCATGGTTTAAAGGGTAACTTCTCGTAGTAAATGGTGTGAATGGGTTTTTAAGGTTTCTGCCTTTATGTTTCTGTTCAAATTTTGATGTTTTCATGTAAATTTATGTAATTCTGCGATATTTTGCCTAATACCATTTCAGTGCTGCCACCTTTAGGTTAGGTTGAACAGTCGCTACTGCAGTTCAACCTAAAGTGTGTGCTCTGGGTTACCAGAGCACACACAAACACAAAGGAAAGAACTAATAAAAGTTAAGTTTGTTTGCAATGCACATTTAAGCATTATGGCAGTTCAAAGTGCTTTACAGCATAAAAACGTAATACAGTACCAATTATGAAGCAAACATTAAACATTTCATGTAGCCAAATATCATCAAACAAATATACATTATATATCTTGATCAATGTTCCAGTTATTATTAATTAATAGTAGTTGGTGTAGGGTTTTTTTATAATGCAGTTCCAGCTAAAAAGTTTATTTCAATATTTTCTTTATTGCTAGACATAGTTTGACAAATACATAAATTCAATTTAAAAGTGTTAAATTGAACACTTTTAATTGTTCAAGTTTAATCTTACAGCACATTTCAACAGCAAGGCATTTAAAAGTGCTTTAAATCATGAAAACATAACACATTGCATTTTTGTCAAATATCATCATTAAAATCATCAATACACATCATATATGTTGGTCAATGTGCGATTTATTATTGTCCAAAAGCAAAAATTATCATTGTTTTGGCAGTTTTGTGTAAGTTTTTTTTTTTGTTTTATTTTTCAGATTTGTTTTCCATAAAAACTTGACCTAACCACATTAGAGGACAGTGGGCAATTAACTGATGAGGGAAAACCAAAATGGAGGAAGTCGAGACTTCAGAAACGATCAGAACACAATATAATCAGCTTCATCTTAAAATGTATAGATCACCATCCTCTGACCGCTCTCCTCTAAAAACATCTCAACTATCAGTTTGTTGACGATAGTGACGATATCAACAATAGTGACTAAAGCATTTAATGAGACCTACCTGTACAGTTTCCATATTGGCTGCTATCGTTTCTTAATGACAGAAAGTCACCAGTGCCTGACCCTTGACCCCAGCCGCCCCCTGAAGGTTTAACCCCCGCCTCAGCATAACTCTGGTTCAGTCTCCTCTGAATTAGATCAATAACCTCCTCTCCCATCCAACTGTTTATCTGCTGCTAACAGTGATTGATGCTTCCTGCACATGTGTGTTAGCAGGCCATTCGGTTATGATAATGAAGACGTATACCCTGTCGATGAAGAGGCTGATAGCACGATGGAGAAGATGCGCTCATGTGGGAAATAAAGGCTGTAAAAAGAGATAAAAATGATTCCCTTAAAATAAACATGTCGGTTTCATGAGTCCAGAACCCGAATTAAACTTTATTAAAAAATAAAGTTTACATTAGGCCTGTCAGGATAACGAATTTTTCTATGATCGATATTCAATTATCAACAGTATTATCATTTATTGTATTATAAATGATAATATTGTTGTTTTGAAACCATTTTCAAGTAACATAATGGTAACAGCATAACAATCCGAGTTCACCATCTCAAAGGTAAATAAATTTTAATTTCTAATTAACATTTAACCCTGGAAGTAAAAGACATTTTAAATATCCAAAATAAATAAACAAAAATCAGAAAGAACAAATGCAATTAATTATGAAGTTTATGCAAACGTAATTGCAATTCAAAAAGTGGCTAGTTGCACCAGCCTTTTGTCATTCAGTCTTTGGTAAAAGGAGACAGAAATTAGAAAAATAATCAACATGCAAATGGAAATGATCAAGCTTGTTTTAATTTATCATGCGATTGATTTATTGCTTACTGTGACAGGCTCACATTCAGTCATCATTAGCACTGATGTCACATTAATTGATGGCTTAATTGAATCTTTATTTTATAAAGATTTCTGATTTATCAAACCGTTGTTTGCAGAATGCAGTTGTCCTTCTGGAATCTGCAATGCATATTCTAGAAAACATAGTCTGGCTTAGTGGTTTCCAAAGTCAGGGATTTAAGTCGGGGTTACATCAGTCGTCGGGTCTTAAGATGATACCTGGATTTTAAAATAAGAATTAGAAACCACCTCTAACAGCACATTTTGGCCCAGAACACAGAGTGGAACAGTAGTCCTAAATAAATGGTACAATACGTGTCAAGACTTTCTTGTATAATGAGCTTATTAGCAAAGTTTACAAACTTCTTCAGGGTCAAAAGTCAGCATCTTCCGTTCTTGTTACTTTTTCTGTTTTCCAGTGTTAATGGTGTTTTTGCAGATGCAAATGACCACATGTGCATTAATGTGTGCATAAATTCGCTTTCTTGAACTGTGAAAAGTTAGCACTCAGCCTTAGCTTCAAATAGATGCATATAAATATATATAGGTATATATTTATTTACTGCTATCTGATCCAAGAATTATGTCAGAATTGGGCCTGATACCAACACTGGACCAGATCAGTCCTAACTCCAGCTTTACTTAGCATTTCTTCAGTTTGTAGCAGACATTCACTTCCACAGTTTAATGTCAATACGCTGCTCTCAGTTTACGTTTGTAAGAAAATAATAATTTATTAAATTTAAAGGCTGCCAGCAACTTAATGCCACACATAAAAGACCTCAGTGTATGTGTTTGTGTTTAATAGAGATCAAAATATGTAGGGCTGAAACAATTAATTGCACTTCAATTAATAGGATTAATTGTAATTAACTGATTATTCAAATAATTGTCAACTAATTTAGTAATCAATTAATGGTTAACTGGAGTGTACAGACTCAAAAAACAAGTCAATTTGGTGAATAACATAAAGAAGATGCAAAAACTCTCCTTTGTCTGTAGTTATGTTCTACTTATGATTCAAATGGGATAGTGGTAACTTCACCTGGCTCAGATTCTGTGAAAAAAAAAGTATCCTATTAAGCCCCTTTGGCTATCAAATTATTACACGGTTAATAAATATAAAATAATCAACACATCACCCCTACAGTGTTTTGATAGTAAGTCAAGTGGAAACAACTGAGCTTTTCACATGTTGGTAAAACTATTTTTTTTAGCTTTAGCAAATGTTTTATTGCTTAAAATAATTTTTTTCTCATAAAAAAAAACATTAACCATTAACTCTAATTGAATTATTTGCAATTATTAATGTATTTGTAATTCTGTATAAAAAGGCTTAAGTAGTTAACTTAAAAGTTTGCAGAATCCACCAATTTTTTATCTCAATCATTAAGCAATCGGTAGATTAATTGTACTAAAAGTATACCATTTAAAATATTACTCAAATTCATTAATAGTACAGTAGTTTTAGGTTTTTGCATGGTGAAAATACTAAATACTGTGTAAAATTGTTGAATGCGCTTTTATATTTTGAGATCATATCCACTCAGACACCTTGACTGTCAGACTTCAATTTCTTTCATGCAGTGTACCTCTGATTCTACATGACTGTTTGCCACAGACTACCTGCTTTTATCAAATGGATTTGCATAAATCTAAAATTTGACAGCAGCTAGCTGCATGCTTGGAATAATCACAGAGTCTTTAGCAGCTAATTAACACGAGGAGGCAGGTTCAGTTTCACTTCTGTTAAAGCTAAAAATCAACTCCAGTCTCAGTCGCAAGAAAAGTTGGAGCTGCACCTACAGAGAAAACGCTGATGATGATGATGATGGTGATGGTGGTGGTGGTAATTATTTCTTCCCAGAAAAAGAGCACAACTTCATTTTGCGGCGTTTATGTCGGGCTGCTATTCAGCCGAGCTGTTATGAAAGAACACGCCTGAGATAGAAGGTGTGGATTCACTCCCATCTGCCTTTTGCAGGGGTCATTTTCCCTCCAACCCTCAGTAATTATGATCAACAGAGTATTCACGGCGTTCTCGTGCAATCAGCGGTGTGACGCAGCTGCCTGTTCATCGCAGGCCAACCTCGTGTAATGTCTTCCATCTCAGTGGCAGTTCAGGTGTTTGCTGAAGGCAACAATAGCAGCAGATGAAAGCGCCACTCTAACTTCCCCAGTCACCTCTCATGGTGCTGCTGCTCAAAAACACAAAACAACAACAAAAACATTTACATTTCAACGCTACAGAAATATCATATATAGAGAAAGAAATAACTTGCCAGAAGACACGAGATGCAGAGTTTTTTGTCAACATATAGTGTTGATGTTGAGCGAAAGGAAAAGTTCAAAAATGGAGATTTGGGATTCAACTTACAGATCAACAAGGAATCTAAGTCGAGACCTGAAGTTACCTGAGGACTTTTCTGGACAATACAGTATGTCATTGTGAATGATCTCCTGTGTATTTATTGCTATGCGAGGTTCTCAGTAAATACATAGGGATCAAATTTTTCACTTTGCAACCTTGCTTTGAACCCTGTTTACTGTACACATCAACACATCTGTTGCGTTGATGTGTACAGATATCATCAGGTCACAGATCTTCTGTGACCTGATGATAAAAGCATGTAAATTAGTTGCTTCTGTTGCATTTTATGTGTCTGCTTTTGCGGTGGCCTCATTTGTGCCATTTGCTTTGTGAATCAAAGGTTGGGAGGTGAAAATATTTGCCAAAAGCCTTATAAAAAACAATTACTAAACTATTCCTTGTTATGTACAGTTTCGGTCTCAAAATAACGTTTCGACAGAACACTTAACTTCAGAGCAACCTTGATTGATCTTAGCAGTTGTTAACAGCACCACAAGTGTTACTGCAAAATCTATGTATAGTGACAGGTTATTAAATATAGTTTACTCTATCTCAATGATGCATCCAAATCATATCAAAAGACACCCAGAGAAAGTTTATCTTCATCTGGTTATTCTTCTAACTTGGTTTTCATAATATATTCTCCTTTGTCTGAACAGTCGATATTTTCTTCCGAAGCAGAATATGAAAATAATCTGAAACCATCAGAGAAAATGCAGACATATTTATGAGATCCAGCTAAAGAAATCATTGTCACTTTGTTTCTATTTGCGCAGCTGGAATGTAAAACAGTATTTCCTTATTTGAGAGGAAGTCGAGTGTGTCATTTCGCTGTGAGTAATTTCTGCTGAGTGCTGTGCTGAGAGGCGAACTGTTACATTTAGCCTGCGGACAAATAATGCATACAACATTTGTTAGATATTTTTTTCTCTTTTTTTTCAATTTGGCTTCACTGAAGAAAAAAATAACTTCATAGAAACGTAGCGGCCATGATGGCTGTTTACTCAGATGGTGAATTGGTTGCTGTTATACATTTGTAGCCTTTGACTGAACCCTTATTCATTTCTTCATTTCATTTGTTTGTGTTATATTCAACTTCTACAGAGTCTGGAAAGTGCACAGCGTTGAAATAATAATTTGTTTTGGAAATCAATTTCTTCAATTTAAGAAATGATGTCCTCATATTCACTAATAGACTGGTAGATAAACAGCTCACACCCACAATGCATAACTTCTCAATAAGTGCCTGCTTTATCACAAATTTCACCTGCTCTCAACAGAAAAGTAAAAACAAAACACTTCAATTATATATGATGGAAACAGACTCCTAAGTAATCAGAACTGTTTAGAAACCTGTAGATAAAATTCAGAAGATAAATGAAAGAGATGATGTTTGTCTTAAAATGTCTTCTTTTAACTGCACTCTCGTCAAGCTCCTTAGACTTTTTAATGTGACGATTGACAAATATTGTCATCATTTGCTCACAACAAATGTCATCTTGAGTCATTGAAAAATCATTTAAATTCAATCATACATACATTCCAGTTGATCCTAATTATCAAACAGTACAGTAAGTTCAATTATTCAAAGTAGTGAAAGGTTTCTGTCCTTATTGACAGTCAGATTTTTCTTGGGAACCCCATCGAAGTGCAGTAATCATACTTATTTTAATCAATTAGCAATGCTCCCTATTTAACGAGTCATAAATAAAATACATTACAAAATCTGTTTTCATGATCACTTTTAATCTGCTTTATTTTATTTTTCCTACTTAGTGTGTATTTACGTTTATAGAGTACATTTGTAACATGTTTTTGTTAAAACGCTGCTATTGTATTTCTTTAAAAAAAAGGAATGATTTAGCATAAAAGCTAAAGGTTTATTATATAACAGATTTCCTGTGGATTTATTTCAAACGTGAAAGCAATGCTGTTCACATCGAAGCACTTTATAGGAATAGAAACATGTAGCCAGGCAGTAGCGAGCAGAGGGTTTCTAGTGATTGTTGACATCTGTTACATATCCATGCTGTTCCTGAGGTCGGGCTGCAGATGACTTGCAGGGATGAATAGCAGAGCGCTGAGTGGATGACTCATCTGGTAGAGTGATAAGACATCCCTCTGATTTCTCATTAACCGCCACCAGCCCCATCGGCTGACTCTACACTAGTCTTATTTTGACCAAATCCCCGCAGCGTATGTTAAGGTCACTGCAGAGGCGAGAAATCCCGACACTCTCTTTTCTGAAACGCTGATGGTAATGTGTAATATTGATATAAATTTGTTCTGAGCACAGATTAAATTTCTAGCACATGCTGTGGTTTGAACTGTAGCCCTTAAAGCCAAAATGCAGCTGCTCTGTGGGGCCTTTTCTGTGAATTATGACTCAACATTTTCCACCAACATGCAGAAATAAACTAGATAAAGTACATTGCAGAGGTACAAACCTTTTACCAGAGCCTACAACTAACTTACAAAGCCACATAGATGCTTCTATTCAGAACTACTAATAAGAACTGAACACTATGACCATATAATACCAATACTGGCTATACTTACTTCCAGCTGAGTACAGCATTTAAATCTATCATAAACAGCTGCGTGAAAGTTTTTCACCAAAACATCTCAGTTTGAATGTCAAACTGCACTGAGTTGCTGCCGTATGACTGGTTAATTTCCTATTTTTGTAAACAAGTAGCTGTACAGGTGTACCTAATAAAGAAGCTAGCATGTTGCCACTTTATCTTTTTAATATTAGAACTAGAATTCTGAAAAAAATGTTGCAAAATAACAGAAAATTCTATCAACAAAGGCCAAAATGATTTCACGCTGATTCTCTTTAAACCACCAATAAATCAAACTGATGGTTCATCCCAAGCCGCAACATCGAACAAAAGAGAAACTAATTTCTCACCCTACCTTTATCGAAGAATGGCCCTCTGTGCACTCAGTGTTTATGAATAAATTATAGTTGGACTCAGGGTTTTTACAGTCATGTTTTTTTTTATATATATAGTTGTGCATAATAAAACTGGTAAATTCAGCTGCTGTAAAAACATGAAGTAGACTCTTCAGCTCTTTTTGAAATGCCAACCGTCACAGATTAAAATTCTCTTAACATGTTAAATCACCTCCAGAACTCACATTTATAAAGAAGTTCAGCAATTCTGCATTTCAAAGGTCCTTTTAGTTACAGGAATAATCACTCTGAAAGCTTTTTCTGGTCTCAGTGGTAAGACTGACAAAAAATAATTCTATTAATGTACAGTTGGGATGTAATGGAAGCATGGATTTCTATCACAACAAATGTTTAATAATAAGAAGAATAGTAACCATATGATAAAAGATTTTTACACATGTAAGAAACATCACTGGCCTGGCAATAACTGCATTTCCATTACAAATGATATCTACAAAACTTTGTAGATATTCCACTAATGTTGAAAAATAATTTTGATTTTGCAATTGCAGTGCTTCTGCTAAATAAGTAATACAGTGGAAATTACACTTGAATGAGTTTGTTCACGCAATAAGTTATTAGATGTCTTTTTCATCTTTTCCGCCAGTAGTAACATTTGGTTGTTGATCACGACTCGTGCGATGCGAAAAAAGAGTTTCCATTGCAGTTTTGTGAAATACGCTAATTTTGATTAATCAAATCCTTTTGTCCAAATCCTTGCACAAAAAAGAAATGATCTAAAACAGGTGTTTTTTTTAAAAAAAAAATTGGTTCCTATTAAAAAAAAATTTCAATTCCAGTTTGTGCAATTTTAAGGTCAATGGAAATACAGCTACTGTAAGTCATAAAATATATCAACAAAAGCTGGGTTTTCATTTCAAATGTGTGCAAAACTTTGTCAATGTTCTGCAAATCCCAACTTGTGCAATTTTATGGTCTAAAAACAGATTTCAGTGTTTCCTTATTTGAGGGCATGATTGTAGTGGGGGCACATAAATCCTTGTAAAGTTCATTGAAATTTATGTTTACTCCTTTGCAAGGAAATAATTGCAAAATTGTGATCAAACTTTTCCGGTCCAATTGTTGCCACAAAAGTGACCAGAACGATGGTCCTCCATGTGAGATGGTCAAACATGTTGTCACTCTAAGGAACTCCCTCTGCAGCCCTGCAGGGTCTTTCACTTCACCCAGTCGGTTCCTGCCCCATTATGGTTGTTATATGGTTGACCTTTACATCCTCACCTCGGCTGGAGTCTTATTGATTTGCTCCTAAAGGGAAAGTTAAACCTGTTTTGAGTTTGCTCCCTTATTCCCCTCAGAGTTTCTGGGAGCCATTCAGAGTCTTTATACGCAGGATTTCCTGCCCAGGTCCCTCAGATCCATAAGTAGCACACATTGTGCTAGTGACTATAGTCTCCAAATAATAAAATTAGCTGCTACATACAACGTTCTGAGAGGAAAAGACTTCCTTTTGTTGACCTTTCTTTGCTGCCTAACCCTAACCCATTGACCACATAATTTCACAAATTGGAATTACGAAAATAAAATTGTTTAATGGAAACATGTCGACTCCAAAATTTTTTATAAAAAGTTTTTTGCGCTAGGATGAGGTGGTTTTTCGACTGAATCAAAATTTGTGTATTTTGCAAAACTGCAATAGAAACATTTTTTTTGCATCACTCAAGTCATGTCATCAACAACCAGATGTTACTACTGGTGGAAACAACAAACAAGACGACAGGAAGTGGTAGCATGATGGTGTGGCATCTTTTTTAATGACATGTCAACAAACGTGTTCACATCATTTGAATAGCATTTTTACTTTAATGGAAACACCGCAATTGCAAAATTATGGGGTTTTTTACATTAGCGGAATATCAACAAAGTTTTGCACACATTTGTAATCAAAACAGAACTACAGTCTTCCTTTTTCCGTTATGTGGGATATAAATATGGATAAGTTCCTCAACAGCTTTCTGTTCTGCCTCTGTAGGGGCTCAAACCGATGGACCACAATGGACTCTCGGATCCTTATGTCAAACTGCACCTACTGCCTGGCGCCAGCAAGGTGAGTGTCATCACTGTCATTGACTGTATGTCCTCTATCATCCCAGCTTTGGGTGGTTTTCCTCAATCAATGTTTGTTTTGAGAAACTTTGTGTTAAAGATAGACGCTTAGCAATCGGTCAGCGGTTCTTCTTTGTGTCCAGTCCGTTTTTGTTGTTCGGGGTGAAACATGTTCTGTTTGTTTCTGATTGGCTGAATAAACTTGGTATATGTCTCCTTAGCTATTACTAGTATATACCTAACCCTAAGCTGCGCCATCCTCAACCTGAACTTGTTTCACACAAAACCTCTAAACAAGGTTCACCATTATGACCAGGCACTCCTTCGTAAATGACCCGAAGATCCTCATAAGGTTAGTAAATATGTAGTCCCAGAAAAGGTCCTAAATAAGTCACATAAATGAGTATACACACACCCTATAATACACAGACGAAGATGTGTATTATAGATGGATGAACAGGGAGAAAATGTGTTAGTTTCAACTTCAAAAGTTGAAACTAAAGAAAAGATTTAACTTTTAGCAGAAACTGTTAAAGATTCTCTAATATAAACTTTGGTTCTTCTGCCAGAAAAATTGTGAAACTGACTAAATCTGCTCGTGTAGACATAAACAGTCGAGATGACTCAGTGGTTGTTTTATTAGGGACAGCAAATTGTCTCTCTTTTATTGCACCAGACAGCAGTCTTTGACAACTCTGTTAATCCTGACACAAGAGATCCTGAAAATGATTAAAATCCACAAAGCAGCTTATTGAAAGCCAAAGATGTCTGATTATCCGTCTACCTGACTCACATCTCCTCTTCCTCTCAAGCTTTTCTACGTCCCACCATTGATTTGAGCTTTGCAGTTATTTGTATCATGTATCATTTATAGAAAGTCAAATATCTACATGTGTAAGATTATTTCCTTATCAATGGGTTTCAATCCCACAAATATTACTGAATATTTTCAGCATATGGTGCAATAATCATAAAAAAATGTTATTAATTAATAATCATATATTTACAGGCATTCCTTTAGATTACAAAATATATAGAAATATATTTTTCTGAATAAAAATTTCTTCTTCAGGAAAAATTTTCTTCTTCTGCTGTCAGTAGATGTTTCATACACATGTGTCTGTAAGCAAATATAACTTTATTTATAATCAGCCTTTTAAGATATAAAAATCACAAAGTGCTTCACAACAAATCAATACAACAACCAGTTGAGACAAAACCTGCATTACTTTGTTTTCAACCTAAAATGAAAGGGATGCTTTTGGGCAGAGGAAAAACCTTCATGTTCAGTTATTCAGTTTTTGTTTTTCATGCTGAGATTTTCAAGATGCAATCTTCAGTTCTGGTGCTGACACTGTCACCAGAACTGTGACTGACATAGAAATTGTTGAATGCTCCAAAGGTCTTATTTTCTATCTTTGATCAGTTTCTCAGGCACGAACATGGATGCTTCTCCGTTGATCACGCCATCATTTTGTCTTATCTGTCCTCCTAATGAAGACGAATGAAATCCTCAAAATGAAGTAGCAAAATTTCACATTGAAAATATAAAATTTGTCAGCAGGTGTGATGTTGTGCCATCACAAACATAAATCATGTGGGACTTTAAGTGGAACGGTGAAATAAACATTCCAGGTGGGTCTGGTGTAAAGCAAAGCATTGTGGAACTGCTTGGTACGGCAGAGGTTCTGTGATGCTGTGGGGCCTGTTTTTCTACCAAGTTCCCTAGAAACTTAAGATCTTGACATCATTACATTTATGCTGATTGTGCAGGAGGCTCTACTAATGCTTTTCAAGGATGTGTGGTTATATATTGTACATCTGTTTGCAGCCATTTTCACATGCGAGTGTAAACGTTGAGTTGGGGGGCGTGGCCAGCAGCAGCTGATTTGGATTTAAAGTGACAGGAGGCCCTAAAACAGCCCATTCTGAAACTGAGCAGACTAAAATCTCATTATCTAGAAATTATTTTGTGTACATAATGTAATGAACATGCTTATGATATGATTCGTAGATCTATCCTAACCTGTTCAAGGAAGCATAATAGGTCATGTTTAAAGTCAAATTTTCTGTCTGTGCACAACAGGTTTCAGCTGCAAACAAAGATAGAGGAACACTTTAAAAGCAGAGACTGTTAGCTCTGTGCAAGCAGAGGAAACACTGTTCATGTCTGTCACCCTTTATTGTTGCCTACAGGAGTTTGTGTCACTGTGAGTTTTCCAGCAGCATTCTGCTCAAAAGCAGCAAGCAGAACATAGTGTTTTTGTCGGCACATCTAATTTAAATAAACCCTGGGTTGCTCCATGTGTCCTGCTACTGACGGGGGGCTTTGAGGTGTCACAGCGCATTTTCCAGAAGTGCACTAATGTAATAATTAGCAAGGACGCAAAGATAGACGGGAATATCAGGAATAATGTATTCAAAAAGAGCTTTTCAATGAAGCTATCGTGCAATTATTCCCCTACAAACAAGTCTGTCTTCTGCTGCTTCAAATCAAACAGATCCTCTGATTTAATCTCTTGAGGTTAAGGCGGAAATCTGCCAACTGTATACATCATCTGTGATTATCTCCCTTCTTACAGGAAGGATTTCTGAGATACAAGAGAGCAGATTGCTGTGTTTACTCACCACACATTTTAACAACTTCATTCTTCCAAAAAGAAAATGTTTATTTATTTATTTATTTTAAGAAATGCAACAATTTACCTGAGAAAAGCCCTCACCAGACTCATCTCTCCACTTTACAGCACTGCATTCGACAGTTTGCATTGGACTTTGTGATTAAAGGCTTGGATTCTACAGAGAGCAAAGAGTGCCAAATTACAATTAATAATTTGTGAAATAATTATTTAAATGTCATTTATAACTGGAAATAAATACAAAAATAATATTTTAAATATAGAATTAATTATATTTGACTTAATATAATTAAATATATTGATTTTATTTTTAAAACTATATATTTCATATTTTATATTCTAGAGGTGAAACAGAAACACCACAAATCCAGTGTTTTTCAAAGTGAAGGCCACCAGGGGGCGCTATGTAGGGCTCAGCAAGTTGAAGGGAAAATAAGAAATAGAATGCAAAAATGTTAAAAATGTGTTTAATATACTTTTTAATTATAAATTTAACAATTTTTTATCATAAAATGAAATCGATTTTTGAAAGATTATTTCCCATTTGCACTTTTATCAAGATGCCTTGCACTTCAACCTAACGTAGCAAGCGCAAAATGGAAAAGTTTCTGACAAGAGAAGAACCCGTATCTATTTAAAATCAGAAAGTACGAGGCAGCTATTATGCTAAATGAATGTGATAATTATGGAGTAATGAATAAAAATGAGAGAAAAAAACATTCTCTTCAAATTTTCCTTTGCCAGAAGCTAATGCTGTTTGTGAAACCCTGCTCTAATCATTCCATCCTAAAAAAAAAAAAGAACAGTCTATGTTAATAAGTGGACCTGAAAAATTAAATATGATTTACATATTTGGCTTCCCTACACCCAGCTCTATAATGACATATTGTCTCGTTAAAGGCAGTGATTGATCCTCAGTCCTCTTGTTAGATTCTTCTGAATGAGGTTCTGTTTCTGGAAACGTGCTGCCGTTTTACGTCAAGCAGCTTTCTGACAGCAATTTCATGTCCTTTTAGACTCATAGCAGCTGTAATCATTCAGACCAGAAATGCACAGTTAGAATGAGTCAAAGGTTAGCTTGAAACAAACAGTAATTATCCTCTATGAGCCACCACCACTCAGCCAAACACTGACTTAATATTGCATCTACTTTCTGGCAGCACTGCTTCCTCCATATATGAAGAGAAAAAATGAGAGGATCCTTTAAAAACGCCCTTGCTCTTACAAATGCACTAATAGTTTATGCCATTTGTTGAAATGCTGAAGGTCAAGATGTACAGTTTTAGTCTGGCTCTCTGCTGCTGCTCTCCTTTCCTTTCCCCGCTGATAAAGTGGTGCATCTTCTGTGAGGCGGTGTCATGGCAACAGTGTCAGCACCCACAGCTTGGAAATTAACTTCCCAAGCTCATATTAATGCTCCTTTTTACAGTTTCTGACATGAAAGCAATTATTTTTAGGGTCTTGATAGTTTGAAGGACAGGTGTTTTTATTTTCTCTCTCGTTTGTTTTAATTTATTCTGGGGTGTTTCCGGGTATTTCTCTGTGTTCTGGTGGGTGTCACCACTAATGCCAACCGAGCTCCTTTCAGCTTAACTTGAATAAATTTGAGTTGTCATGGATTCTTGGACCAGTAAGTCGAATAAACCTCTCCATGACGGCCTGTTGCCACTTGGATTTGTCTCCTGTCTCAGTATGAGGCCTCACGGGGGCCTTTGCACATTCTGCCGGCAAAACACGATGCCGTCTCCTTCCTGTCAACGTCTCCTCAAAATAGTCATTAGGCTCGGTCGAAGAGCCTGATTAATGGCCGGCTGAAGAGGTCATAAGTTCTGTTTGTGTTCTAATGAGAAGTGACGTTTCACGCTCTGCTGCGAAGCCGGATCACAGCTTCATCACTTCAGAAACCACAATCAAACACAATGAAATGCTTGTAATTATTCCAGATTAGGCTGCACTGACAGGTAACATTAGAGTTAGTGGTGGGACTCGATTGAAGTTTCTAATTGAGTTAATTGCACGGTCTGTAATTAATTAATCATATTTTAATCAAAAGCTACCAAAAAAAAAAGCAATATTTGCCATTTTAAAATTACTTCTGCTGCTAAAGTATTGAATAACTACACATATGAGCTCAACATCAAACATATCAATTGTTTGTTTTTCCATCTTTTATTTAAGTTATTAAGCCATCAGATTGGTGAAAAAGGTTATTCAACCCATTCAGCTTTCAAGTGTTGATCATTCATGGGACTTCTTTGAACAAATCCCTCTTTAGAAATGTGGACTGTGGACTTTAGCATGTCTGCGCTGCTCCATGTTTAGCATTGAGATGCTATTTCAGGCTAGCTTCACTGATAGGTTAGCTCCTTTTAGCACAACTTAACACAACAGTCTTTTCAGGCTTTGTTGTCCATCGCTGTTGTTTGTAAATGTTGCTTGAGTGTCTGATTTGCCAGTGTACCAGAAACATGAAGTACCAAGGTCTCAGCTGGAACTTTTGAATGTAACAAAAATACAAGCAATTCTTTGTAATTAATTAATCAAAATGAAAGCCTCAAAGTTCTGACCTTAGCTAAAATACAAATTTAGCTAGGGCTTAAAAACCTTGATTTTAGTGAAATGGCCTTGATTTCAGCAACTATTCAAATAATGTCATGTGGGAACTTTTTTTATAAGTGCAAATGTCCATTTCTTCATCTAGATGGGATCTGCATTTAGTAATAGGACCTGAATCAGTTCATCACTGTGGTGAACTGTCAGCTCGTGTATGGCGAGTGCAGGTCAGAGGTCGTACTCAGATGTTTTTTTTTTTTTCTTTGATCAAGTTAATTGCCTTCACAATTAAATTTCCACCATGTACTTTGAGCACAAAGTTGAAAATGTTTGTGCCTCTGCAACAGATGGTCAAGTGTGTGAATTATGATTTGTCAAAATGGCCTTCAGATATTTCCATCATCGTTTAAAAAAAATAAAGATGGAAAAGATAACCACTTGACATACTACCAAAAAAGTCAAGTTTTTATTTATTTATATATATATAAACATCCTCCCACTATACAATTATGCTAAATTTTGTATTAGTCTCTCATAATAAATCCCATTAAAATGTGGATTTGAATGGCCATGAATACTTTTACTAGGCCATGTGTAGTGCAGTTTCCTGGCTTGTAGAGCTCACTTCTTAAAACATTAACACCCAATAAAAGACAGTAGTGTCATAAAAACCTTAAAGCCATGAAGCAGACTGGCTCTGTGTTTTTTCTACTTATAGGTTGTGATTCCAACAAATGAGAACATATTAACAGCACCCATGAAAACATAATTATATCAAGCCCAGGGTTTATTGGATTTAAATGAAAGTTGCTTTCAGGAGCCATTATGGTGTTTAAAGGTGTCAGATTGTGTATTTGTGTTGCTCCTCAGTTATCCAGGAGGATCTCTCTTTAGAGTGCACCTGCACATCAGACCTCCCACACGTCTCTTTTTAGCTTCACCACTGCAGCGCCCGTCTCAGATGTAAGGGGCTTTTAAAATTACAGCTAGTTAGAGCAGAGATCTCGAAGCCAAAGGGAAAGTACTGTAATAATTGGCTGCAGAGCAGCACCTTTTCAGCCTCCACTGCTGAAGCGATTACGACACCAGTTGTTCATTTGTAGCATCACCTCTTTGCCTTTGAACTGCTGGTGGAGGTCCAAAACTGGCTTCTTGCTCCAGATATGAATAATTTTTTTATTTAACACCTTGCTGTTTTTCCATGTTAAGATTGTGTTAAAGGAAACACCTAAAACACACAGAGCATTGCACCTTGAGGACCAGGGTTGGGCTTTACATGATGAGCACATACAGACAATAAGCAAGAAACATAACTTTTTCTCAAATGTCTTCGTCAAAATCATCAACAATCATACTTGAATGCAGACTAAGATTAATCGTTATTCCAGTATTCCAGTTTCATACAATTGATTTTAGTGTAAACTGACTGTTTTTAATTGGAGTGAATCACAAGCAACATCACAGGCTTTTCAATTAATCACAACCCAAAATTAATAAAAAAAATATAAAATCTTCACAACAGCCTTTTAGAGAAGCCACTTACAATAAAAGAAAAATGTTATCTACATATGATAGCATTCATTTCATTCAGGTCAATTCCACTGGCTTTTCATTTTGGACTTTGCCTGTATTTTTGGAAGATAATCCATTCCCCCATTAGTTTTGAACACAGGTATTAACATTTTTCAAGGCAGCAGTGAGATTATATTTGCATGCACGTTGCAAGACGTCATGCAAGGACCCTGTGGAACATTTTCCTGGAAGTTAGAAAAAGAAATATTGGCAGCATTTCAATGACTCTGGGGATGAGCTCTCCTTAGCTGTCAGGCGAACCAGTATTCAATCATGAGCATTAAGTGGAGGGTGTGATTTGTGTTTCAGGCGAATAAACTCAGAACCAAGACCCTGCACAACACACTCAACCCCGTCTGGAACGAGACCCTGACCTACTACGGCATCACCGACGAGGATATGGTCCGCAAAACTCTCAGGTACGCTCAGCGTCAAAATGACGATAGTGATAAATATCAAAGAAAAGGCAAAAGTACAGAATATTTGGCAAAAAAAAGAAAATAAACTCCCCACTAACTCTCTTCTCAACTTCTCAATGGAAGTTGAGAAGAGAAGTAAGGATGAGAAATGATCAGAAATTACAGTAAGGAAGGAGGAAAATTCAAGTAAATCACAAGAATTAAATTAGAGACAAGAGTGAAGAAAAGAGACTGAAAGGAAAGAATCAGATTAAACCAAGTCAGAAGGAAGAGAGGTAAAGTGGCATAATTAAAGAAAATCACAGGAACTGGGGAGATAATAAAAAAGCATAAATGCAGGAAGTCTAAGAAGAACAAAGGTTTTAAAAAATAAAAAAAAAAGAAGATAACAGATGGAGGTAGGAAAGCCTAGAATAAAATGTTTTTATGTTTCTTCTACAGATTTTCTTCTTGCCCCTGAGGATAAATAATTTTATAGTGTTTACTTAACAACTGACTGTCAGGTCCATAAATGGGCAATGCTCCTGTTTACCCAGTTTGTTTCTGCAAGCTCCAAATCAAAATAAGCAGAATATTTTTACTTTCATACTCAAGTGGGAGGCTTAAATGGGTTTTTTTTGTATTATTGTAATTATTATTATTGTCTTTCTTTTCAGCAACAACACATAAGGAAAGACTTGAAGCCAAAAGCATTTAGATCCCTGTGAAAATTATGGCACATTTATGTAATTTAAGTGTTACTTCACCTCCACTGGCTCCCTTCTTTGCACCAAAGTGCTAGCAGCGTGCAATCAAGTGGTGGAGGAAGGTTATGCAACCATATGCAGAGTTTTTGTTTTAGGTGGAGCGAGTACAGATAAGTATGTTGGTAGCTTACCTAAATATATCTCTTCTGTTGGACGCATAAAATCCTGCTATATTTTGACCAGAGTCAGGTCACGTAGTGAGACAAACATGCAGCTGACAATTACAAGGTGAAAATGAAAACCGTTATCCCCATAAAGCAGGAAACTCACATCACTTCACTAGTTAAAGACCAGGTTCCCTGCCTTCACAGTTCTCCAAAATGATTTATTGTCAGGCTTTATAGAAAAAAAAAAGAAGAGTCAGATCAACATCTATGGCAGTGATGGAGTGAATGGAAAATATAATGGAAAATAAAGATATAAAATATGAAAAAATGCCTTTAGTTGAATAAGTCAAAAAATACTGCTGCATAAAATCAACAACATCCGTATGCTTAAATATTACATGTGGCGTCCCACATGGTTCAGTACTGAGCTACAAACTTTTACTGAGATTTTGCAGATGATGCAACTATGTTTTGTCCTGGGCAAGCGCTGAAGCAGCTCTTGGAAGTTGTCAGAAAAGGAATCAATAAGCTTAAATATTGATTTGCTGAAAATAAATTATAAATAAATGTAATAATTTGTTTGCTCATGACTGATTTGAGAACAAGCAGTAAAAATGACAAAATATCCAATAGTGTAGATATTCACACACACATATACATATATATTAGGGCTGCAACTAACGGTTAAATTAGTGATGAATTATTCTATTTGATGATTTAGATGACAAATAGGATGATCAGATAAAAAAAATTGTAAATTCTGTAAATATTTAATTTAGCCACTTGTGTTTATTTTATATAATATTAGAAATACATTACAAAAACTTCAAATAAACTTTAAATGATAAAAATAAAAAATTTCTTGCCTAAAGTGCAACAGCATAGCATAGAATCACATTTCTTCTTTAAAAAATGCATGTAAATTCAGGATAAGCCATTGCTTCTTTCTGCTCCCTTTCAAGCTCTTTTACTTTTTACTTTGCAGATCTTTTTTTTTTGGACATTTTTTAAAGTTCCATTTCCTGGGTTTCTTTTGTTGAAATTTTGTTTGAAAGGAAATAAAACAAATAAAAGATCCCTGCCAGTTACGCCATTCATTCAGAAGCTGCGCTCAGTTTTAGAGCCGTTAAACTTTTCAGTTCATTAGTTATTAATTCATATTTATTTATTTATGCCTTTTTTGTTCCAGCTGAAGAAGTTAGTGTTTGGTCAGACAGAGACAGTCTGTTGTATTTGGGCAGCCGATGTAGTTTCTGACCCTCAGTGATTGACTGCCGCTCTTATTAGCGCCCTGCAAACACATTAGTGTGTGTTACCGATGAGTTTGTGTCGCACAGCATCAGAATCAACTGAAATGTTGCCGCTCCGAATCGCAACAGAGACCTGAAGCATCAGCATGCGTGAGGCGTGATCTTGTCAGCCATTCCAGTGGACTGCACTCCACGTTCCCAAATAACACAACTCATTTATTCCTGCAAATTGAAACATGATTTCAACACCACCCCTTCCCACTATTATCAGTACTATTATTGATATTGAATGTCTGATTGCACAACATCCAACGCAACCTGTGGTCCTATTACATTATGCCATTGGGCATACAAAGGCAGCATGTTTTTTTCTTTATACGGCTGCTCATTATGCAGAGAAAAGTACTTGAAGCAAACAGTATTCATCTAAATGAGCCTGAGTGTGAATCATGTCATGTCAGGGCAGAGAGCCTTACACAGGGATCGCTCTCTGCATTTATTGGAGACACATTGTAGGTCTGCTGAGAGCTCCGATTATTGGTTTCCATTAGAACATTAATGAAATGCTGAAGAGGAATATAGATCCCAGGCTGAAAAGTGAAACCAGAAGCTTACTGTTTATCTTTTACCGCTGAGTGATTTCTACCTGAATTTAAACTTTTATAGTTTTAGCAACCAGTCTCTTCTACTCTGCTAAAGTTGTGTTGATCAGTAGTTCTTTAGGATACACTTCTTGTCACCACTTTTCTGTTCAAACTCAGAATCAGACATTTTTGATTGGATTTAAGAGACTTTGAATGTGACATTGTTGGTTCCAGATGTGCTGGTCAGAGAAGATCACACCGAGTTTTGCTACATTCAGCTCAGAGCCGGAAACAGAAGTTACAATTTAAGACTCCAAGATGTAATATTAAAAAACTTTTTTAAAAAGAGAGAAATGTTCCTGCTCCAGTGATTCTCAAGTTGCACTTCCGCTAATGCGCTTATTTGTTCATCACTTTATGCTAACTTTGAAAACTCACTCAGTTTCCCCCTCAATTAACTTTTCCAGTTAAATTCTAAACGGGCTAATTCACTTTGTGAACAAAGTTCTACATCTGTGTTGAAATGATTGGTTATTGACTGTTGAGAATCCTTCCGGTAGTTAGACGTTTACATTCATGCTCTTACTTTGAAGTTTGTTTATGCAGCAGTTCCATTTCCTCTCCTCACATTCCCTTTTTTTTTAAGAAACTTTGAGGATGTGGCAACAAACGAACCAATGAGACAAACAGAAAAATCCAACATGAACATTCAAATGTGGCTTTTAATTAAGAAAATACATACAAAAATTCACATATATAATTTTGAGTCTTTTTGTTGACACTCCTCACATTCTCCACCCATGATTTGATGCAGAAACTGACATTTATGATCTGCATGCTTTCTGACTGAAGTCCTACCTTTGTAATTTAGATCAAATCTACCACAGAGTTAGCAAAACTCAATAATTTTTCAATTTTATATCTCCTAAGCCAACATCTCAAACCAATGTCTATCAGTTTCCTATTTTCATAGAATATCGAGATAAATATTCATAAAATGAGAAAATCTTGCATATATTCATATTTAGGTGCATAATATTTTTTCTGACAGTAATGTTTAGAACTATTATTCTATTTCTTTTGATGCAGTTATGAGAGATTAAGCTCCCTAATCAAGCTTGTTGACCCCCTGCTGGTAGATTAGTGTTGGAACCTTTCCTTGTTCCTGATTTCTATCTAACTAATAAAATGGGGGTTTTTTAAGTATACAGTCATGTATTAAAGATTAGTATTGTGTTTATTTTTAAAGTGTCTCAAAACACAAATCTGTTAAGTTAATAAATCCACTTAACCTCCACCCGCCCGAGCCCGGGCGATTTGCATAATTTTTTTTTATGAAAAAACATAACTCGGCCAAAAACAATGCCAACATACCCATGCCATACCTCTTTAGAATCAGGACATCTAACAGAAAACGACTATCAACTCC
>CAEFZY010041829.1:0-42647 GCA_903066815.1 Brachyrhaphis roseni
TCTTCCTCTACACATATATTCCACCTGTCTCACTCTTACCTTTTCTGCTCGAGCGCCCCTGGTGGCCGTTAGAAAAAATGCATAAATAAGCCGCATCATTGTATAAGTCGCAGGGCTGAAAGCGTGAGACAAAAGTCGCGGCTTATAGTCCGGAAATTACGGTACTAAAGAACAAAAAGATTGGGATGAGAAGAGAGACGAAAAAGCATGGATAAATCAGGGCTGTGCAACCACTATAAACCAAAGAGCTGTTTTTGCTCCAAGTCCAGCTACATAAAACTCATTTAAAGCCAGAAATTGTGCATAATCTTTTGTGAAAAGACAACTTGAAATTTTTTTAATGAATATCTACTATAGGAAATTTGTGATCTTTTCTTTTAAACACCATTTTATTTCTGTTTTTAGGTTTTTAAACAAAGAAAAACATTACATTTACAAAATTAGGATCAATACATTTTCTTCTATGGGATGTTGATGTTTGTGAAAAATTATTTAAACAAATAAAAAGCTATACTACTAATACTTGTGTCTTTCTGTTGTGGACATTTAATGCAGGATTTATATTATGCTACCCTACCATTCCAATCTAAAACCTGCTAAAATAATCTTTTTAATGTCTAAATTTTAAGATTAAAAATACTTTTTTAGTCAAATATCAAGAGCCATTGTGGAAGGTCCAAACAGCCACTTTGGGCTCCGGAGCCGCAGGTTGCAGACCCGTTTTCTAGACACATGATGTGATTATTCAGCAGCACTTAGAGACTGAAACAAAGGCTGTACCCAACGATGAACCAGATTTATGGAGGTCCACAGTTCTCCTTTGGTCATATTAGCTGATTTTTTAAAGATTTTTCCTTATAATAGCATTGTGTTTGAGGTGTTGCATTAAAATCCATCAACACCTGTGTGTCCATTAAATGTAGACTTAGTTTACAAAACTATATTCTCAGCTCCCAAAATAGTCTAAAGGCAAAGGACTTTTAGCGTATATAAACCTTTGAATTTGAAGAAAATTCAAAGGTTTAAAATCAAAATAATTCTAAATGACCTAAAACAGAAACAATTTGTCTGATTTAATGTCAAACTGTATAAATATCTGATAATAATTGTAATTATTGACTTAAAGTCAAACAAAATGGAGAAATGTAAAGTTGTTCTTTTTAAGTCAGACATAGAAACTAGTTTAGTTTCATAGATTTTTTTGTGCCATTTCTACAACGAATGAGCCGTCTTTTACTGAACATAGCTAAAGATCAGAAGTCGGTGTTCTACCTTTTTGCAATAAATCTGTATCTCCTTTCTCCACCAGAGCAACGATGATGTCATGAATACGCGGCAGCTGGTTGTAGAGTTTGTGACACTCCAGCGCCGCATCCAGAGCTCCGGACGCATCTTTGCTGCAGGCATGAAGACAAACACACACACAGAAAGAGAGAGAAAAAGAAAAATGTGAGAATGAGTTCATCCAATCATTCATGTACAGAGCGGTGTCAGTGGAGAATAAAGAGCGTATCATGGGGCGTTAACCCCATGCCCTCCCATTCAAGCACAATGACCCGCCTCAACAATACAGGCCCTTTGAATTCATGACAGCACAACTGCGGGGCGATGAGGTCTTTTGGCCTCAATACATCATTCCCACACAACCACGCGTGCTCTCACACACACCTGTTCTGGTGGGGCTAATGACTCTACGGACAGGCTTTTAGAGGTGAAGCAATACAGCAGATAAAAGGACTCCGCTGATCTTTACCCTCTCCGCACAGCCTTCAACTTTCCCTTCTTTGTCCACCCAAAACCTCCTCAACCTTCCCTCATCCCTTATTTCCCTTTCCCCCCCCCAACCTTCACCCTTCCTTTCTGACTTCTCTCGCCATCGTCTTTCTGATTTCACGCTGTCAGCTCTCAGTACCGACTCTGACCTGAACCCCCCCCAACACACACACACAACCCCACACTCGAGCAATTTAGCTCAAATATGGCAACAACATTAGAGACCCCCACTCTGCCTTTCACAGCTCGCGCCCTTCTTCTCATGACATCCTCTCTCGTAGCCGGTCTTACTCGCAGCAAGCAAAAGCCGCGCCGAGGGGAGGACTCGCTCCTGATGGAGGGATAACGAGAGAAGAAGAGAGGAAGTGCGCGAGAGACCACTTCAATCCCCTCTATTGTGACAGCGCTGCCATCAATCTGCTGATTGGGTAATTACCATGTCAATCACGCAGAGGTCAAAGCAGATAGGGCACTTGTAGAGAGAGGGAGGCAGAGAGGAGGACTGACTGAGCAGAAACACAAGAGTGAGTGTTGGGCTGAGAGCAAACAGGTGTAATTTCTGAAGTGTTTTCTTCTCTAATCAATCAGAGAAGCGGAGATGCAAAAACACGCCCTGAAACGACCAACAACACTGGAGGGGGGCAAAAAAGAAACATTTGACCTTGGCACTGGCTTCTGTGCGGCGGGAGTGGATGGAGGTGGTGAGGCAGGCGGGGGCGATGATTGGGACGTGAAGGCAAAGAGGAGCGCTAATTGAAATGAAGAGGCACAACATTATTCAGCTGCGCCAGTCAAGAGGCTGTTTAACTGCACAACAGTCTGATTGAACGGCGCAGAAGAGGGACAAAGAGATTTTGGGAAAATGAGAGGAGGAGCGGGCGAGAGGGAGCAAAACCGGCGAGAGGGACGAGAGTCAAACATGCTAAGGTTTGTTCTGTGAGGATCTAATGGGTTCGTTTCATACCTGCACATACTCGACTGTACACAAATATGAAAGATGTACAAAAGATGTGTTAAATATCTAAAAATAAACCCATCTTTTAACCATAAGTACCGATATAAATGCTTAATAACCAAGTATTTCTTTAGAGCTTTAGAGTTTCTCCTAATAATCAATATGAACCGACAGATTCCCATTTCTTTAACCACCGGGTATTTTAACTACTTCTCATTATACAACAGAAGTAGGCGGTAGTAGAAATAAAATCTCCAATGCTCAGGTTTAGGGAACTGAAATGATGTTTGTGTTGGTGACGCCGTGTTTTCATAAGTACCATTTGAGGACAAAAATAAAATCTTTTTCTGTCCTATTATAAGCGTAACCATGCGAAGTTTTGATAAAATCAAACAGAACTTTAACTGGAACTGTGTGCTTTGGTCAGAGGTGAATAAGATTGAGTGTTTCAGAAATAAATACTCTTTGTAGGTTTTGCATGAAGCAAAAGAGGAATGTATGCTAAAGTACTGATGCTCACTGTTGGGTACGGCGGAGGATCTGTTTCTCTTCCACCAGGAAGTATTGGGATAATTTGCATACTTCATCTCTCAGACACCATAAGGACACCAAACCTGATGGAAAAATCACTCTTTTCTTTTTCAGTTCTTCTCTTCTGAGTAAACTGCATGCAAACCTGAACATCATTGCCTCTATAAATCAGTATCTCAGTGAAATAGTGCAGTTCAACTGAACTAAAGATACTTTAGCACAAAGAAACATGGCTGCTCTTCAGGAAGGCCAAAGAAACTCAAGTTCACGGACATGCACAGGAAAATTAAGAACTACAGAGAGCATGGTAGCATTGACTCTTTGAAATAGCGCGCAATCCACAACATAAATCTGGTGGCCTCAGCCGGTAAAATGAAAATGGATCACAAGTGGGTTTTTCAACAAGATAATCCAGAATATATGTTGAAATCAAAACAGAAATGAAATTCATTGTGTAAGCAGGAATGGTCAATTTTATCTACAAGCTTACATGATATTACAGAAGATAAGTCCTTTTCTGCTGCAAAACCAGTTTGTATAATTGTAATACTGGCGATTTTGTTAAAACATTTATGTATGTGAATTTCTTTTCTCAAACCAAGTAAATATTCACAAATGAAAGGTTAGACTACGCTGCTGAAATAAGATGAATTTAAGGATTTTTACACAAGCGTGCTAATAGGCATGTCCAATCGATCCATCCCATCTTTTATACATGAAACACTTTCTCATAATCCCTTTTTCCTAATGAGGGATTAAAAAAAAATCTGTTGGCAAAAAAAAAAAGAAAGAAAAGGGGGCCTGGCGTTGCAATTACACTGCATCTCTCCGCCCGCTGATCCACCCCCTAAAAAGAGCTAAAGATGTCGAAAGATGGATAATTTCCCTCTAGGTACAATTTAACTGTCACTTTGCGTTGCCATTTACTGCGGCACACAGCCCTGTTAATGTCCCCAACTTTGCATGTCAGACACTTTCCAGCCAATTAAGCCCTGAAAAAAATAACGAGCGCTTTGCTCAGTGAAAACCTGAAGGATGAGACAAGGAGGCTCATTTTGACTTATTTTACCGCCCTCCCCTCCCCTCTCCTCTTTTTCTTTGCCTCCGTCCCGTTCCTTTGTTTAGGGGAGATGGGCAGGCCTGTTATCAAGCCACTGTCCTCCAGAATGAGGAGTCTGTGTCTCGAGACGCAAATGAGAGTGCGATCATGACGCGACTAGCCTGCAGTTAAATGTGGGCTAGAATGGCACTTACTTATTACTGACATTATTCCCATCCTTAACAGGTGATTTTGTGTAAAAAGGGTGAAAGCCGTGGTCACACTAAGGCAGGTGAACATTTTTCAAAGTTGATGTGGCAACATGGTATTTAGTGGTCCAGTCAATTCCACATCCAGCCGACAAACAGGAACATTAGGTGTCAGCCTAACATGAAAGTTATTTCATTTTAACCAACCATAACCTGTTATTTCAGAGCATTTCTGATCTCTATCTTTATACAGGGAGAGAGCCAGTTTCCAGAAATCCCCAAACATGAGGTAGATTTATACTTAAATCTAAACATATGACTAACTCTATTGTAAGTGACACAGATACCAGTGTATAGGCAATCATGTTTAGGTTTGCACTTTGATACGAAGGTACAGCAAGTATAAAATAAGAGTAGAAAGACAAAGGTTCTTTTTTCTCTCTTTTTTTTTTTCAAAACAGAAATGTAGCACAGTTTAGAAGGACTACTAAAAACATCTCTCTCCACTTTGGAATAAAACTACATTTCAACAATGCCTGTGCTTGGATGCAAGGTGTTGAAAAGTATCTGTAGCAGGAAACAAAACAGAAAGGCAAAAATGATAAGGTAAAAAAAATACACAAATGGCTTGCCATATCCATGCTACTGGATTTGACATTTGGATTTTCCATTTTCCATCACTCCTTATCCACTGAACCTTGCTGATTTTACACAAGCAAGCAGGTCATCAACCACTTGTTTTTATTATTACAAACCATTTTTGCATTTACTTGGTGTGGAGTGTCTTAGTGACTAAATTAACTTCATTCTGTCATGGCAGAAAAAGCTAACAAAATCTTGAGGATAAAAGTTGACATTACTTGTTATTCTCCATCTGGTTCATGCAAATAATGTCTTTACAGGGATAGTATAATGTGAGAGCAATATAATGTAATGTTACGTCCTCGTATAGATTTCCACAATAATACCACTGCAAAATATATAAAAAAAAAAAATAACACCTTAGACTTAGTAAACCAATTGTGCAAAGTGAAACTGGATGACTTCATTCAAATTACTTTTTTTTTTCATTGTGAAACCAACAAAGTTGCATTTTAAGGATTCTGTTTTTGCTTACGGTAATTTAAATTTGCTCAGTTTTTTTTGTGATAGTCTCTTTTTTTCTTACTAATAAAGAAAATAATGCTTTTTCACTCCTAAGGAACAAAATTTTCTGACAATTTTCCTACGTGTGTTAGTGAGAGGAGCTGACTATAACTTTACGCAAAAACAGAAAGCAAATATTCTGCACTTTACAACCAGCTTAAATAATAAATATTGTAATCTATATATTTCATATCGCAGGATAAATTATTGAAGAGCAAAATATGTCTTTCAACGTGTCTCCGTTATTTGTATAAAAAGAAAAAATAAATAAATAAATCACTTGCCTCCATTTAGCCACTCTGTTTCCATTTGTTCTTTTAGGCCTAAGCTTGGTAAATTAGTAAAGTAAATTAGGCTTTTTCTGTGAGCCGCTCATCTCTTTTCAGCTCTGCGCCCGCCTCTCCATGCTCCATCATCCCACTACTGCCTTATCATATGCGTCCTGCCAGCTCTTCACTTTGTTGGACTCATTAGCATTTACTGTCGCTAATCACTTCCTCAAGGATGGCAATCGGAGCTAGCTGCCAACTAGCGTGGTGGCAGGTTAGCACACACAATACTGCGCGGACGGGCGTGAAGGCTAACGGGGCGGCGCGTGTGATGGGCTGTCAAGGGCTAATCTGGCGGAGAAGTGTTCATTAAGTCATTAGCGCTGACGCAGCGATGAGATGGGTGCAGGCGGGAATGATGCCTGCTTTGTCCTCTTTTATCACTTCTCTCCATCCCCTCCTCCCACCACCAGTGTCTGTTTGTCCGCTGACTGACGGAATGAAGAGGTGGGGACGAGAACATGAAGATAAAAAGGGAAGAGAGCCAGAAGACGGATTCAACCGGGCTGTAAAAGTCAAGTGTTGTGCTACTTGAACCTGCCCTGAAGACTGACTGAACCACTGATTGTTTTTCTTACAATCCTGAAGATTTCACACTTAAAACTGAAAGAGGAAAAATATTTGAAAGCGTTATCTCTGAAATTCAAATTATTAGTGACGTGGACTTAGATAAAACAGAGTTGAAGGTGATAAAGTGTATGAAACTAGCTAGCCGTAACATTTTCACAAATTATAGTTCAGTCCTGTAAAAATAAAACTGAAAAAACAACTAAAAACATCCTGCTGAAAGAAGTTAATTAAATAAGTATTAGAAAAATATGTTGGAATAATAACTAAAAGGTGTTTTAAGATCTATGAATCCAGTAGAGACTTTCATGGTGTGATGACCTTGATATTACAATGACTGATATCAGTTACAGACAAGATGTTCAATAACTGAACACCATGTTCGAGGTGGCTATTTTCAAGCCATTTCTCTTTAATGGCTTGAAACAGTCACATGCTAAAGGTAATTGTGTTCTCTTGCATGCAACAATACAAAACAGCAAGATTTTAATCACCTAAACATACAATCATCAAGCAGAGTTAGATGATTTTGGAAGGTTTAATGTATTACAATGAATTTCTTTCCACTAGCTATGGAGTTTCCCTTCTTTGTGCCATTTGTATATTAGTAACTTTATACCTAATTTCCACAACTAGAAAGATAACTAAATCGAATGTATTTCTACAAAAAAAGAAGAAAGTTAAAAGCCAGAGAGAGAAGTAATAAATGAAAACAGTACAATTACAGTTTCAGACATAATGAAATGTAATTTAAGATCTAGCCAATTTAGGACCTAAAGGCTGTAAAACCATATATAAACCTAGGGTGTTTTAGTTATTTTGATACAGTTAAGCAAAAATATAGAATAAAACACTTCCTACAGATAGTGGTATTTTTAGAATATTGTTCCTTGTAGCCATTCTGTGCTCTATAGAGTCACAAGTCTACCTAAGCTGATATTAGCAGGAAATATTTCCAATGCAGACAATTAATTTGTCATGTAAGCTATGTGGAAGAGTAGGAGAATATTCCTGCAATGTGCAGCAACAAGTGAGAGGAGGCAGAGCTCAGTATTGTTAAGAGAAATCGCTGTTTGCTAACACTTTTTGGAATCCTATTAATATAAATAAAATAACAAAACCAATCTTTACCAACCAATTCTACACACCTGTGCAAGCCAAATGCCAAAGATGTAAAAATACATACATGGTTATTATTCTAGTTTTTCCCTTTTCTTCTCAAAGCTAATAAAGGAAAGCTTTTTAGGTGTGAATTTGGACAAGACCCTCCTTGTAACCTACACACTAACCAACACCCCGCTGATTATGACCGGATACGAGCAGCTATCTTTTTCTCTTGTGTTCATTAGTGTGTTTACTGCAGTATCAGCTGGAGGAAGTACAACTGGCACTTGATTTGGGAGCACCGGCTGGCGGTAAGCTGCTGTGTGTTCATGCTTGTGTTTTGGCTGGCGTTGATGACCCAGGAGTAAATTAGCCCGCTAATCTCACGGAGGCAGTGATTATCGTCGTGAACCTGGAAGCTCTGTTTGTGCTGGAGAACGGAGTCAAAGCAACACATACAGCAACAGGGGAGCTACCTTCTGCATATGTGTGTGTGCGCGTGTGTGTATAAGCATCATTTCCAAAGGTCTACCTCATGTGTAGCAATGCACATGATGATAAACTGTATGAAAGGATGTGGACAGTGTGTCTGATGTCTATAGTAAATCCACCAATTAAGTGGCCTGTGCATAATTAGCATGCTAATGAGCTGTTCTAGGTAAAAGTTGCTCGCACAAAAACGTACAAGATACACAAGCTGAATAGAGTTGAAAGGTGAGAGACTCCAAACTGAATGTTTGCTAATATTTATATTAGGAGAAAAAGCTTTGGTGGAACCAGAGGCATGGTTATTGGTATCAAGGATTTAAATTTTTAAAACTATTAAAAATGTTTAGTGTAAATGCACCAAGAATGATTTTCTATAGTTTTCAGGTTTCACCTGCAGCTTACAAACAGATTCTGAGTTTTATTCTCTAAGGGTTATAACAAAATTGTACAGGAACTAAACATATATAGCGCTTTTCCAATCACTTTGACCACGCAAGGAGCTTTACACTAGAGTCACAGTCACCCATTTGCACACATGTATACACCGATACGCAGATCGGTTGGGAACTGGTTAAGTGCCTTGCCCAGGGGCACATCAGCATATGACGGGAGGAAGCTGGAATTGAACCTACAACCTTCACAGTCATTCTAATTTATATCAAGTAATTATTGAATGATTGGTGTATCTGAAGCTTAAAGTGATAAAATTTCTCTTCAGTCAGAGGTTTCTTCCACAGTCAGCTAAATGAGTTCCTTCCTGCACACAGCCATCAACACCAATAAAAACTCTAAAAATACTTTGATAATTTAATTTTTCTGTGGAATCAATGAAGTATTTTTTTATTGAATTATCACAGTAAAACAGCTTTAAAAGTACAGTTGGCAGGCCACGGGTGGCATGACTATTCAGTAGCGGGTTGCAGGCTAGCAAATTAGGCAGCTAACATCAATCTGCTGTACTCATGTTACAGTAGAGTACAGAAGAAAATATGTATATATTGTGGAATAATCACCTTAAAACTAATATTACATTTAGTTTATTACATATTTTTTGCTTGAGCACATGAATTAAAATAACTATTATAAAAACTGTTGTATTGCATTTCTATTTATACCATATTCTTTGTGAACTACGAAAAACGTTTTTTTTAATTTATTTATTTTTTTAACTATTATTTTAAAGAAATTGATTGTGTTTTAAATTTCTGGTGTAAATTCTGTGAACATTATCACAACATGAAAATCACACACAGGCCCATACCTACCAGAAACACTTCATCATCAAAGGATGGCCATAAGTGTTTCAGGAGATCAAGTGTGGTGTAGAGGTTGCAGCTGGCACATCCTCACATAAACAAAACCCTGGCTTCAAAACACAAACGCACACCAACATAAATGAGCAATTTCCACATCCTCTCCCTTTCTGAATCGCTGACCCGGACTACAACCTCGGCTATGATCATAGGGAGGGATGAGTGACTCATTGAGATACACATACTGTATACGCGCACACACCTGGCAAGAGGCTTTGGCAGATGAGGAAACGGATCTGAAAACAAACATGAGCTTGTTGGCTGTTTGGCGGACTCACCCGAGCCACAAAACCACAACAAGCATCTGGTATTTCTGAACTTAATCTGGCAAACCTAGGGTTTGCTTTTGGAGGATTGTGATGATGTTTGCGTTACCTCTCCAAGTAAAACGTGACCACGGGCGAGCAGAGATTGGCAGAGGGCTTGGCCAATCCCAGGGTGAAGATGGTGTCCTGCAGCCGGCGGACCATGGAGATCCCGCCCTTGGCCGCCACGGCGTTCAGAATGTGGAAGACAGAGGTGATGTGGATGTCATTCAGAATCACATCCTTCTCCTTCATCTCCTTCAGGATGTCCACTGCCTCTGGAGGAGGAGAAAGGACAATTGCTTGTTCAGCATAAAGAAAAAGGTAAAGGAGAGACGGGACAAACACAAAGAAAGGAAGATGAGGAGAGGGTGAAATAAGGAGGCAGGCGGCAAGAGGTGGGCAGAGATTGGTTTGGAGAAGAGCGGGGTGTGTGGATGCGATAAAAGGCCGCTTTAGCTAATTCCATGTGGGGAAAACAAACCCTTATTAAAACAGCATTTTGCGCCCAGCGGGGATGCAAATCCTACCCCGTATAATGCCAACTCTCTGCTAATTGCTACTTGCAGTTTTCTAAACGAGACTACAATTACCGGACCCCTACAATGGAGGCCAGCTTTTTGCCGTGGCCATGTGGAAAGCACTTGGGGGGCTAAATTATAGGTATGTGGCAACAAGGGCCCGCCGCAGCCCCAGTAGGACCTTGGTGAGCGGGGCTGAGGGGTGGATCTGTTCGGTCAAGTCTCGCTGGTAATGGAGGGCTTTTTACTGGGCCAGGCGCCCATCTGGCCAGCACAAGGGGCTAAATGGTGTAGAGGAAGTGAGTGTGTATGTGCGTTAACAGGGTAAAGTAATTAAGATGCGTTTACTGTCTATTTAGACAGCTGCTAATGGGCTGTCAGTGATACAGCCGCTCTCCACCACAGATACTAATCTATACAGCGAGACCAATAACGAGGAGGAGATGGATAGATGGAGACGTGCTGAATATATTTGAATAATCTGCTTTAAGCCTCAAATTGCAGGGTTCTGTTGGTATTGCGCTTAAAATAATTTCAACTGAGGTCCTTGATTCCGTTATTGAGGCAAAGACAGAAATAAAGCTCAAAATGGAAACCAATGGACCATAGTGCTACAAAGATCTCTTCTCCAACACCGATGTTATCGAAACTAAACCTCCAAAACAAGACTACCCTAAAAATGTCCACAGTCAAAACACTCTGCAGTTGGTGAGCACTTTGGCATCCTAATTTTTGGTTTGTCTTTCCATCGTCCAACTCCCTGTGCCAGTTGTTACAGCAGAAGAGACCCAAGGCTGCCACGGATTTAATGGGGCGGGAGAAAACACGGGAACTGAGGCTGGAGCAGGAGGGACTCGAATTGAAAGAGTCATTGAAAAATAGGTAACGCAATACAAGTGTGGATGAAACTGTCAGAGTTTCAAGGCTACTTAAAGCTGGAATGCCATCAGCCAAAACTACTAAACCATGATGCCCTCTACTTTTCAATAGTAAAGGTTTGCAAAAGAATGTAAGGTAAAAGATTTCTCACATTTTTTCATCCGTCAGTGTTTCCAAAAAAACGATGCAGGTTTAACTTGTCCAGCATGCATCAGGTCCATGTCTTTTTATTGTAATTTGTGCAGTCTGATCTGGAGTAGCTCATCTAGCAAAGAGGCGTGTAAAGAACCATGGGGTCCAGAGTTTAGGACTGGCTCACCTTCTTTTATTGTACTCAGGTCTGTATTTAGATTTCTAATACACAACAAACACATCGGAAATGCTTTACCTTTAAAATACCAATTTTTTCCAAATAGACACACCATTAATAATGATCAGAAGAGTTCAGATGTGATCTAAGGTCTGACGTCAATGAATAATCATCTCAAAACTGCCTATTGCTGCACAAGATAGTCAAGGAAATGTGTAAAAACCAGCCGGGGTAGAGCATGTACTAATTTATCTGCAAGAGATATTTTACAGTCGATTATATTTTCAAAAATCTATTTTATGTCAACACTTGAACCTGTTTAAAGTAAAGTAAAAACAGATTCATTCTCAGGTGTGAGGATATTTGTGGACAACATACTAAATAAACTAAGCCAATTAAAGAGAAGGGTGTCTTATAACTGAGCCAAATCAAAAAGAATGACGTAAACCTAAACATTTGAAGTGGAAATTGCAGGGATAAATGGAAGCACAGAGCAAACATTTCACAGAAAATGACACACCTTGTTAGTTATAATTACAATCTAAAAGACCATAGGAACATGCTGATCTCAGATGTTGCCATCTACATAAGCAATATCTGCGTCATAGGCTCACCTGCTATCACTTCTGCACTGTTCATCATCTCAGATGATGCATATTCTTTCTGTCTGACCGTTTCTCCCCCCTGAGCTTCTCCCCCTCCATCTACCCGCAGCTCTCTCCATCACGACATGACAGACCCGTTAATCACAGAGACCAATGGCTTGGAGCTGATCTGCCCAAATGGAGCAACACTACCCAAACTTCCCTCTGTCCACCATCAAAACCTCCCCCATGCCGTTCTCTCTCCATCGCCCCTTTCATCCGTACGCCGAGCTAGTATGTATATCCATCAGCTCAACCGAGCATCTCGACCAGCACACCGAGCCAGACCCCGCGCGCACACACACATACACACGTACGCACGCAGGCATCAAGAGATGGGAGGCAGACAGCCCAGGTAAACAAACATCACACAGCCCAATGGTTCATGTAATCCTGCCTGACTTGACTGCTGCTGATGTCTCTTTAGAGAAACACACACACACCCCTACACACACACACACACACTGCACTGAAGAGGAGCTTGGAACCACCAGAAAACAGAACAAGTTGCGTTTACTAAAGTGGGAGGCTGGACGGATTGAGGAAGAGGGCAAGGTCAGGTCAAAGAGATGCTTGGTGATAGAGGAGAGGTGTATTTATTAAAGAAAGGAGAGGAAGAGAGCTGTGTTTAGCCTCTTGAGGCCCATGTAGTTCAGCGGGTCCAAGGTTTGATTTTATTATAACTGCTAGATATGTACAGGTAGATGGATACAAAAGGTTTCAAAGGAATATTTAACACAAAAATTACTGATGGTTACACTGAAATAATAAACCTGACTGTTCAAATTGATACACTACCATACATTCACAGATAATGGATATTCAAGAAAGACATTAAGTCAGGTGTGCATTTATGCACTTCCTTTACTTTGATGCCCCTAAATAAAACCCTGTGCAGTTACTAAACAGAGTCTATTAGTGTGTAATGATTCTTACCCGACTCTTAGTTTTTGCGGCAAAATGATAATTTCTTGCTCTCTGTTCCATTTCCCTAAATAACTGGGGAAAATGGCCTTTGTTTACTCTGCTCTGTCTACATGGAACATGTTGCAAAAAGACTGGAAATTAAATTAACTGAACTTACTTCACTGAGCACTTTTAAGTCAAGACAGAGCACTACAAATGACTTCCTTAAATTGTGACTTTTAAAAAATAATTTTAATGGCATTTTAATAATTTGCACAGCAGATTTAAATAATACTTGTATTTCCTGTATAACCTCTGTTTCCTCTTGGCCAGGACTCCCTTGAGTTTTTAATGCCAATGACACTTCCCTAGTTTAATAAATGTAAAAATAAATAAATAAAAAGTTCACTTCAGCTGAACCAAGACCTAGGTGTTTAGGCAGATCGGAGTTTGCTTTTTTGGTCTGCAGAGTTTGATCGCACATTCACACTTCTCAAAATGAACCAGACTTTCAAGGCAAATGAATTAGAGTTCACTAAAAGCAAACTAAACAGGGCTGGTGTGAATGCACCGTTAATGACATTCAGGTAATCATTCTTTTGAGTCAAAAGATTCACAATCTTTAACCAACAAAATACTGTTTCTAACAAATAGAGCTGGGACCGGATGAACAAATGTGAGAGTAAAAGCTCCAAGATATAACAGTAATTGCTCAGAAGAAGAACAAAATTAATTGGTTTGAAGATTAGAAAAAGCTCCAAGAGAACATTAAAAGGAGAATAAAGCTAAAGAACAAAGTAGCAAACAAAGTTGGCAGTCAAAATGAGGGGCTTCAAAGAAAAACAACAAAACCATTAAAGCAAGAGAGAAATAATGCGAGATGCCAACAGACATGATCTTTAGCTAGGCCTGGTGTTCGCTGGGAGCCGGGCAGATCAGCGTCTGGGTGGGGACAGGCTAACATCAAGGTTAGCCATGTGTGCTAATGTGGCTGACAAGCCTTGCCTCCATATGCACACACTCTAACTAATGGCAAATGCATTGAGAGCTGCCTATACACACCCCGACACACTCGGAGGCAGACGGACACACCGACCGACGTGCCACCAAATGTCTTCTGCTTGAATTCACATGCAAATTTCTGTGTCACTCTGTGTGTATGTACGTGTGTCTGTGTGAAATGTTCAAGCACTTTGGCGGACATGATCTGCCATTAGCACCAAGGCAGATTTCAATAATTCTGGAAAAATACACACAGTCCTGTAATTTTTCCCCTCTCTCATTTCCCGCTGATGTGTGTGTGTCAGCATGAGTGTGTGTGGGGCAAGAGAATGACACGCTTTGAGAAAGACGGAGATGGTGGGGGTCAAATGGAGACGCAGAAACAGAGAGAGAGTGATAAGGGGAGGAGAGGAAAGGCGAGAACAGACGAGGGAAACATTTCGCCTGTCACCAAATGTGAAATGCGGAGAAGCACAAACTGATGGTAATTGGGTCTTCAGTGGGCTGAAGGAAACCCACCGTAGAATTCAGAAAATGGCCAGCTAATATGGTAACCGAGAGAGATTGTGACAGATTTGGTGGCGCACACACACACACACACCCCCACACGCAGGAGCTTGACAAAAAAAAAAAAAAAAAAAAAAAACACATACTTTCCAAGCAGCACACAATTTGGTTGTACAAGCAAAAAAAAAAAAAGAAAAGAAAAAGAAAAGACAAAGAGCCAGACTAGCTTGTTAATACACAGAATGACTTACGGAAGGAACCGAGTTCATCCACCAAAATGCTAATGAGTCAGTTGAAGATGATAATATTAGAACTTTTGTCTTTGCCACACAAAGAATTAACTTAGTAATAAATGACTGAAGCAGACAGCGCAGTGACTCGTTTCCACACAGTGTGAAAATGAGCTATTGTATCATTTTACAATGCAAAAAAACACAAACGATCAGTTCACTGAACGCATTTGCGTTATGTGAGTGCCTGGGTCCATGTGGCTCCGGCCTAAAAACATTGAAGCAGTCAGCTAATCCAGAAAATTGCTAATTAATCTCACGCCATTCACTTGTCATTTCAGATGGAGCGAGAAATGAACTGGTGACTGGAATCAAACGATTTTCAGGTGATCGACACTTATCGGTAAAATCTGCTCCAGATCAATAAACCCACCTTAGAGCAACCAGGACTCACACACTGAAATCTTCAATGTGAGCACTGTTACTGAGTAAAGGAAAATAAAATATAGCTATTTTCAGAATCAGTTATGGTGAAATGTGTCCGATTCCCTAAGAATGCAGGAGAGAGCGAGAGAGCAAGACTATCAACAGATAACAAAAAGGGTAAAAAATAGTGTAGCAAAGTTGCTCTTATTTTTTTATTTTTATTTTTTTACTTTTCCCCCTCCGTCAATCATACACACTGGGTCCCCCAGGTGTTATGATAGCTCTAAAGACAATCTTAAGGGATATTCTTGTTGTGTGTTGGGTGTTAAGAGTGAACTTGGAAGGACATTGAGACCGGTCAGACCTCAAATCGAGGATATTCAACATGTTGGATTGCTTGGGTCTGATATAGCAGCGTGTGGTGTTCACCGAGGATAAACGGGCAATCAGCAAACCAAGTGTGACTATGACATGTAGCCAATCAGAAAGTGAGGTGATGGAAACACAGAGAAAACAAAACAAGTTAAATAATCTGCCAAATGAACTATTAGTATTAAGGAATTATTTACTGACCATGGATGGTCAGTTTTATCTAATGTCAAGTGTACTAAGATTTTGTATTTTTGCAGTGCAGTTAAAAAGGTCAATTACTCCATAACACATAGATAAATATAAAATGTCTCTACTGTACCGCTTTGTATTTTCTCTTATGTCATAATGATGCTGTATTCATCTTAAGTTCTCCTTTCAGGAATTGTATTTTGAAGGAAAAACACGTCAGATATTTATTCTGACAACTTACCCTCAACTTTGTCATTCAAAGAGAGCGTCTTGATCAGTGCGATGTACTTAATGGGATCCAATGTGACTAATGAGTCCTTTCGGCTTCTAAAAGCAGAGAGAGAGAGAGAGAGAGAGAGAGAGAGAGAGAGAGAGAGAGAGACATGATTAATGTGTTCTGCTAACAGTAATGCAGCTCATCTGCTGCATGCTGTCAGGGTTCAGTCAGACCGGAGGGCAGGTGGTGAAAGAGCAGGCAGAGGAGGAAACAAGGGGAGAGTTTCCTGTGTTTCAGCTCGCCAACAGAGCGGCTGGACCCTGCATTAATGTCTCCCCTAATACCACTCAAGTTAAACTTTAATGGCCCACCACCGGCCGCGGCGCAGTGTGTGTGTGTCTCCTGCTGCACTCACAACTCCCTCTTCAGGTTGAGCGCTTCCTCCGCGTTGTTATGACGGCAGCACAGGCCGATGAGGGTGGCGTACGCCCCGATGGACATGTCGCCTTCGTGCTCCTGCTTCAGCTCAAGGGCGCGCTGCAGGTTCTGAGGAGACAACGGGACACTCAGAAATACCGAGTGTGGAATCAAAAACGAATGAAATGGGAAGGGTTAAGGGAAGCGTACCTCTTCAGCGCTCAGAGCATGGATGGTTTGTTTAAGAATGGAGTTCAGTGGTTTGTTCTCCGCTTTGAGTTCAGCCAGTTTGCGTTCAAGAGCCAAAACTCTGTTCTCATCTCCCTGAAGTAGACAAAATGTATTTAAAGTTCGGGTGATTTTCTCTGACCTTCATGCACTCAAAACTATGGATACAGTCTGAAATCTATTTACACTGGATCTTTTAAATTCTCCTATGTAATAAATACGGATTACAGATCACAGATTTGCTTTAAATAAAACAGATTTGACTGTCAGCAAAGTCTCAGTAACTTGGCGAAAATTTGGAAAAGCCAAGTCTAGATTTCCATGAGTCTTTTGGAATGATGACATCATGCTGTGGGTCTGATTTGTGAAACTTTGACACAAGTGTGTGTTGAGACAATAAAATATTTCCAAACACCAAAGCAGCATTTAGAATAGATGAAGCAGGCTAACATTAGGCTTTTTCACTTGACACACCAGACAAGTTCAGTCCTGGACTCTTAATATTCAGATTGTTCTCAAATAATCCAGCATATGTAAAGCATTAAAGAGGAAAATTATGCTTCTCTGTCATCTTTAATTAGTTTTACTTACGGTGGCCCAAGAGGCTGACCCAGAGTCTCTTTCCTTTGAATAAACCAAAGCATGCACATCCTGCAAAACACAGCAAGCATCAGATGTTTACGTTTCTACAACCGTGATGCAACAACTTCACAAAGTCAACTTTAGAAACTGAAGTGATGTGGCCGCTACATGTTCAGGGTGGCTACTTCATTATTACATATCAATTTTCAAGGATTAACTGATGGTTTTTGGTTTGTCCATTGAGGATAATAAAATCAAATCTGAATTATGTTTAAAAAGAAAAATATCATTTTGCACCTCTTCTATTAGCTTCTCAAAGTTTCTTTATATAAAGAGGAAAAGACGAGACATGGCAAAGAATAAAATCTGTAGACAGAAAATAAGCACAATTTTTTATTTGTCACCAGAAACAGAACGGAGGTCCTAATCTGTACCTTAATTAGCTCGGGGCAGTGGTAAGCCTCCAGGAGGTTTTTGATCCCTCGATAGATGTTGAGAGAAATTGTAACATTCTGCAAAAAAAAAAAAAGAAAGAAAGAAATTCAAATGTCAAGATCACAAAAACAGCAAGATGTGCATGAAAAGCAAAGAGTTTCAACAACTAGATAAAACTTTTATTCATTTAGGGGAAAATTTAAACATTAAGTCAAACCTAAGGGGAAACTACAAATTTGTATATTGATGTAAAAGCTTGGTTAGTGCAGCTCTAATCTAAATGTCTAAATGTCATGACCCTATGAGGCTAATCAGGTTGCCTGTAGTAGTATTTGCCTGTCAGAGACTTAACCACAGGTCATTTGGGATTCATAAACATCTGAACAAATATTTAAAATTATAAACAACATCACTGGGATGACCAAAAGAAGCTGCGAGCCACTCCTCAGTCTGAAATGTGTTATGTTTATATATATATAAAATCAAATGATAAGAGAATCTGGAAGGAAAACGAACGACCGGCTCTTAAGCCCTGTGTACAGCTTTAAGTTTTGCAACTTCTTTGCATTATGAATAAATTACCAAACCCATTTCTATTCCTACATGTTGCATTTTCCAACTGTTCTTAATAAAATTTTTCAGCTTTTGTCTTTTCAGCATTTTTTTTAATTTCTAAATTAAAAATCTGAATAAAAATGCAATAAAAATATCATTTCTAAAACAAAGAAACTCATGAGGATGGGACAAAGTGTGGGCATATCTCAAGAGGAAGAAGTCAACAAAAGACAAGAGTGACCACATCAGAAATTTGGAAGGCAACCCAGTCTTTATTTGGTTATCATCTCTTGTTTAATTAACCTTCACCCTCGGAAAATATAATGAAAAATCAGCATGCAGGCGTTTCGATGCAGGGTAAGGGATTTTTTAAAAAATTGCCAATATGTATCTAAGACGATGCTTCTTGTTGATTGGGTATTTGGTGTGTATGTCAAAATAAATGAAAAATACAAGAAAAATATTGATGGAAAAAGATCATTTCCTTTGCGAAACCTCAAGAGCCTGGTGATACACTGCAAACAGCTTCAAGTAGTTTCATAAAAGCTCCTCTAAAACAGAAAGTAATGGGTTTAACATGCAGCTCATCAGTGTGTGAAGTTTGTACCTGAGCATGCAGCTGATTGAAGAAACTCGTCAGATTGTCTTCCTGCGCATGGACCTGCCCCCCTGACATGCTGTCTATCAGATTGTAGAGGAAGTACGACGTGGTCTCTGCACACACACACACATACACACACTGAGAGCAGTCGTCTTGGGAAATAAATTTCATTTGCCACCGTGTCAGTCACAGTGTCCATTTGTGCATTCATACTATTTTTCTGTAACCTCTGCAGAGTGTGAGGTTGTGTCATTTCTGCTGACAGAAGCTGCTTTGGGTCTGCAGTTTGAGTGAACGTACGGCGGCTCGCTGTGACAGCTTCCTCCTACTGCCACGCTTATGCACACACGCAGATGTAGTCTAACTGGAAGTGACACGGATAACAGTCTCCATCGCTCCCACCAGCGCACACACGCCAGCTTCTGCACTGGAGACTCCCCCGACTCACACACACCCCCACACACACAGTCTCTGTGCTGCATCAGCAGTAAGGCTCTATTTCCCCAGGTAGCAGGTCCTTCACCGACATGCTGACAAACACACACACACACACACACACACCCCATAATGTATAGAGGCTCCACAATGAGAAGTGGGTTGGACATGAGCTCATCGCTATGGAGACAGGACGTAAACACGTATTTCATTACCAATGATATGCAGGAGGCAGTTTGTGCAACTGATACGATGGAGATAAAACCCACAATGGAGCCTCCTGTTGTGTTTTAAACCAATACAAAACTCACAAAAATTATATGATGAAAGAATTACAAAACTCAGAACATATATGAGCTATAAGAGAGAGTGAAATGGACTTGTTTTCTTACCAGATGGGTTGGAGTTTCCAGCGGAGAAGCGCTCATCTTTGTACAGCAGCTCAGTAATCTGGGAAAAGAGCAGAAAGTATGCATATACCTTGAAGTACTTTCACATTTTGTTACTATACAACCACAAACCTCAATGGATTTCATATACAAATTGGTTTTTAACACTCACAATTTTATCACATATTGCACTTTCAGGATCCTCAAAAAAGTAGAATAAAGTGTAAATCTATACATTCCCACCCTCATACAGGATTCAACCAATTACTGTTTAACTATGTTTTTAACTATTTTTTTACTTAAGTTTCATGCCACAGCATGATGCAGCTACCACCATGTTTCACTGCATGTTGGCTGTGCAGTGTGTTTTTATACTGAAAGTATACACAGGTTTACTATTTACAAAGTAGCAAATGTTTAAAGTCAAATGGATTTTACATATAGTCAAGGGAGCTGTAAAGCACATCTTACACATACTTCAGCAAAAAGAAATAAAAATAAAAAATGTTCACTGCTTATTGAGTGAATCGCCTCTCTCGTGTTGTAATGTGTATCAAGATTTCATCAAATTTGCTTTTGCAAATAAGTTGAATCTCAAATTTAAAGAAGGTATTTTAAAAAACAACTACTTTTATAGAGCAAGCATTATTCATAAATTATTGACAAAGCATCAAAAATGCATTACAAACAGCCACCTTTTCAGTTCTTGTTTTTTGGTATAGTCAAAAGTTGACATGCAGAAGTCGTACCTTGACCATGGAGTCCACATCAGAGAACCTGCAGGGGGCAGTAGAGGACAATAAATGACAATAAGCTGCAGCTTAAACACAGGGAGTTTTTATGCAATTTGGTCATTGAGGTCAAAAAACACAAGAAGAACTTCATCTACTGGAATGAGAGATGCATTAATGACAATATAAAGACATTTAAATATCATCTGCTCTTTATATGAGATTCAGGTAAAAACATTTAAAGTTGAAGAAAATCTATAATTTTACAGTTACGACTCAAAGGTAAAAGATAAGGGTAATTTAATTTATATAGCACATTTTCAGCAGCAAGGCAATACAAAGTGCTTACGTACTTTGTAATAACATCCTCCCACTTTGTCTTTTTTTTAAAGCACAACACTTCTCAAGAGCGATGGGATTATTTCACCGCTGCTAGTGAACTGACAGCATATCACAGAATACGTGAAGAAGAAGCCACACGGTTTCCAGTTCCACACTCTCCGTCCCGCAGTACAACAGACGAGAGACGGCGTACAAAAGTCTGACACACCACAAAAGACACGAAGTCACTTATGAGCACAGGCGCGCACACACTATGGGCTAAATGATGACAATGTGTGACATCTCCAGCGCTGTCAGCGAGATGTTGGAAAAGGAGGAGAGAGAGAGAGAGATGAGAGGAGAGAAGAAGAGGTCTTTAATGATTAAATTATCCCCTGACCTTGTCTTTGACAGGGGCAGGTCCCGCACAGCGATGACACGGCACTCACAAACACACACACACACACACACACACGCACCCACACTTCCCCAAGTGACAAGCCCAATTATGACCCTGTCAGGCAACCTAACCATCACAGGAGTGTGTGTGTGTATGTGAGAGCAAAGCGAATAGAGATGAGAGGAAAAGGACTGATTTAGAAAGAAAATAAAAATACTAATAATTAGTGATGACTTAGACTATAATAGTCGAGTGCTGAACAGACATCCCAGAGATCACACATCAAGAGCTAATAAGGTGATTAATAGTCCGTTGCACAAAGACAAAAAAACCCCCCCAAAAAAAACACGGAACCGAACTTCATGGCTTAAATGTAAAACGCTGTTTGTGTGGAGGGAAACATAACCCTGAACTCACCGTACCCAGAACAAAATGTAAAAGGAAGTGGAAGCATCATGATGCGGGAAAGTTGGTGGAAAGTGGGATGGAGTCCAGAGCCAAGTGCTTTTCAGAAATTCTACCAAAACCGGAAACATTTTGTTGATCCAATTTTCAGCTAATAATTGGTGGAGAATAAGAAATGTTCAAGACAATCCATTCAGGTTCTCTCAACTAATATTTATTGGGTGATTATGGGGGCAAAAATAAATTACAACAGTTGCTTCATTGCCAGAGCAGCAAATGTACCCAGTGATTTCTATAAAAAACATAAATGAGATGGTTTTATAAATGAGATTTCTGTGAGTTTTTCACTTTCTGGTTAAGTAAAGGTTACAAACAAACAAAACTTCCTTGTTAAAATAGATAGAAGTTCTGAATTCATTTTGTTTCTGTTAGCTGGATAGATTCCTCACTGTAATCTATTCAGTGATTACAGTGGCTTTATGTTTGCAATAAAACCAAAGCAGGAAGCCATTACCACTATTAATTAATAGTATGCTAAATTAAAATGAGATTGATCATTTCCATTCTGATCATTAACCTTTTTTGACGGGTAATTTTGAAAAGGTAGTCGCAGATAATCCATTTTATTTATGGTTTTGATTGTGTGTTTTTTGGGGTTTTTTTACATTTTATTTCTTGTGCTTTGATTATTGTTTCTTATGTTGGATATTTAAAATATCTTCCAGTTAAAGTGTTAAGTGTTCTTCAAAAAAACAATTAACTTGCATTACTATGCCATTATCAAGATATTACTTGGAAATGATTTCAAAACAACATTATAATTTATCATAATAATTTATGGCACACTATATCATCCAGCAAGGTTTATTATCATCACAGTCCTGGACACTATTGAGTTTTTATTTATCGGAATGAAATTTGAAGACAAAAAACTTTTGCCAGGCACTGCGCGAAAAGAACGTGGACAGGCTGAACCAAGAGTATAAAGTTGAGCCTAAGTAATCGAATTTTTGCTCAGTGAAAGAAAATAACTTCAGTCCCCGCAGGGAAGTCAGCACTTTACTCCTCGGTTCACTTCCAGCGTCGCTCGGGGGCCCGAGTGTTTTTGTGCAGCCGTGTAGTGCTAAACTGTAAATATTCATAAACACCCCTTCAACGAATGCCTGCGAGTCAGACGCTGGTCCTAAGGCTCAGCCCTTGTGTGTCGGAGAGAGTGAGGGAAAAACACAACCAGCGCAGAAGTTGGAGGGGGCAATGGTGGTGGGCATCTGCTCATTTGCATATCTCCCACGGTGCTTTGGGGCGAACGCATGAGGGGCGAGGGCCTCCATATGTATGAGGCACCCGCATAAGTCTGCGTGATGCAGTGTTTCTCCCTGCAGCTGCCTGGGCGCACAGACGTCGGTGGATGGTGTGATGGGCCACACATGTCATGTTCACACACACACACACTCGCAGCATATGCTGCAGTGACCTCCACAGCAAAACCCCAGGCTGGGGCTCCGAGGGGCCAAATATGTAAAAAATGCAGAATGTAAAGTGATGCAGAAAATGGGAAGACAAACAGAGGAAGGGGCTAATTGACTCACTTTCTGAAGCCGGAGATGAGGCTACCGCGGAAAAAACTGATGTCCAGAGGTGGGAAAGAGGGATCCGATACTGAGGTGGAGAAAGGAAACGAAAAAATGTTAAAGAGAAACAACAGATCTGAGAAGGCAGAGAGTCTGATTATCGATTTATGTCATCAGGCAACAGTCTGATCATTTAAAATCTGCCATCAAGCTTAACTTAAGAAAATTAGGTGGTGTTTTAGACCAATCAGTGTCAATGACACATTTCATTTGAGACATAGTTCCAAAACAAAGGAAGCTGGATTCAAAACAGAAGCTTGAGGTTCTGAATTGCTGGAAAGAAGTTAATAAAGTAAAGCAATGTGTTTTTTTCAAAACCCATTGCTCTTGATTTTAAAATAAAGTATCCGGGATAAACTTTCCACAACTTAAAGGAATTGGTAGATATCTTTGGAAAGTTCTTTTGGCATCAGAGAAGAAAATAATTATGGGAGGAATGGGTGGTACAGCATGAACCGATTGTTAAGGAATGAAATGAGGTTGCCATGGTTATTTACAGAATGGAAGAAAATTACATTTTCTATGACGTTTTTGTTAAAATACTGTGAGGAGTATGCTAGAAAGTGACTGTCTAATGATTTTTCTGATTATTTTTCACTGGAAAATCATGCACATGTTAAAAGGGAAACACTTTTTTTTCCTCTGTCAATTTCTATTTTTTCCATTTATTTACTACAGAATGTATTGTGGCGATTGTGTCTTTGTTTCCACAGAAAAAAACTTTTAATTATTATTCAGACTTTTCTCATTTGACAAAGAAGCTCTTACTCACTTTACTCAAAACTTTTAACAAAATGAATCAGTCCTGAATGGATCTGCACAGGTTGACAGTTCAATTTTAAATCTTAACTATAACACAATTTACCATAATCATGCAGGTCACAGGGATTAAACTGAGACACATACGTTGCAGTGAGGCTAAAAGATGAAAGACAGAAAACAGGAGCAACTATCCATAATTTAGGAGCCCTTCATATCTTGCCCCTCTGCTGAACGGAGCTCTCCTCGCTCTTGCTCTTTACAAATTCACACAGACTAATCCCTTAAAAGGCCTGATGAGTACAGAGGTGTTGGAGGGCAAATGTGAATGTGTGTGCGCCTATCAGCCTGCAGGCAAAGCAGCAACTTCTATGATGATGAATGCTCAAGATGATGCAGAGATTCTTCAAACTTTATTAAAAACTCCATTAGAGTCAATGTGTGTCGACTTACTTAAGGTATAAACTTTAGCCAGGTCGCTAGTAGCCAGTGTCCGAATCTCTGCGCACACAAAGGCCTCAGAGTCCACAGAGACACCTGAATCCTGAACAGACAACAGCGTTTTTTTGATTTTTTTTTTGTGCGTCACTAAAAACCTTTCGGTGAGCACCGGAGAACAAACCGTATCGAGATTTTATCGATCACCTTGAGGGTTTGAAGTGCGGCCTCCAAGCTGGGGAACACGGGGAGGATGTAAGTGGCTAATGTCTCCAGGTCGGGGGCGACACCGAGTCTGATCATGCCTTTCACCACCTCCACCACACCTACAACCAACAAAAACAGAAAAATTTACATTTTATAATCTTCAAGAATTGAATCGTGAAAAATTCGAAGACAGAAAACATCAGATTCCCAAAATCTGTTTAATGCTAAAAGTTTTAACATAATTTTTAACTCCGCTTAAAAGTTATGTTAAAACTTTTGTTTTAACATATAGAGTAATCCTGAATCAGAGCGTCTGTGCCTTTTTTTCTTTTTGAGTCAGGCTCTGGTTCTGCTGGAGGTTTCTTCCTGTTAAAGGAGAGTGTTTCCTCTCCACTGTCGCTACATGCATGATCAGTATGACAGATTGTTACAATGAAAACACAAAACTCGATGCAAACGGCTGGGTCATGTAGTGGGAGCTAAACAACACCTGCCCATCACCCTGTGTACTTTAGCACTACACCCAAATAGGGCGAGTGTTTGTGTTTTTGCTTAAGTTTGCTTCAAAATCTGAGGTGGGTAAATATATAATTTGCCATAACAAAAAGTGCTTTCAATCATAATAATGACAAACTATGGCTACTGATGTGGTTGAGATTTTTAATCTTTCCTGTAGCATAGTTTCTTATTATTACATATTTATTTAATATACGTAAATTAAAAGAAAAGCATGATTGAATGTAAATAATGCGCGCAAATTAATTGTAGCTGGTGTTCTGAAGTAGGTATTTGCTATAGATTTTTAATTTTAATAGTGTTCGTGTTGCAGCGGTCTGATTTTATATAGCGGCAGATGCATTGCCACAAACAACAATAAACTTTTAAATACTTTTTATCATCACTCATCTTTGCAAGAATGCTGTGATGAAATTTTAAACCTATAGCAGCAATCCCTAATCAAATTACCAAATACTTTTTAAATAATACATCAAGGATAATCAATTTGCTACATTATATTATTTAATCAGCCATACCAATGAATAATTTTTACTTTTCCATCTAAAACAATTAAGCTGCATTATTTTGTAGGTTTTAATCTGAAATCTTTAACCTTCTCTGTACAAAACTGGTGTTTTCACTCACGTTTCTGCTTTCAAAAAAAAATAAAAAATTTTAAACTTTACTTCATGCATGTTTACCTAAAGTGGCTCTTGCATGTCTTTCAGTCAAATACTGCACACACACTTTTCTCCACTTACTCTCACGTTCCAGCCTGCAGCTGTGGACGTACTCCACACCCTTGACTGTTATAATGCTAATGGTTCCGTTGCCCTCCAGACCCAGGCTGCTTGGTAAACATATGTGGGCATAGACACACACTTGGCCTCAAATGGACTCTTGCACCCTGCTCTCCAGCAGAACCTTGAGGTCCTGCCCCAAGAAAGTTGGCCAAAGCAACCGCATGCATATGGAAAAGCTGCTCAACACTCTGCGTCGTGTCTCGGGGCGTGCCCCATAAAAGGCAGAGGCCTAAAAAAGCCAGGACACATGACCTCATGTTTGTGTTTTTTGGTGAATGGTGGGTAAAATAGAAATATTAACGCAGCGTTATCAATATTACTAATACTTCTTCATGTGCAGAAAACTATCCTTAAGTGCTTCCTCTAGTTCACACACACATAAGCTTATGTTGTATATATAGAGATAGAGAGATGCTTGTGTTTGTGTGTTCACCTGTAAGGCTCTTTGCATCAATTAAAGATGAGTTCTGGGCTTTTATATGCCATTAAAACCTGCGGCTGGCCTGCATTATCCCAGGTAGAGGTACCTGAGCCACTTCATCCATTCAGACTTCTCTTCCCTTCATATCGCTCATTCATCCACTTCTCCCAGTATCCATCTAGCCATCTCTCAAAAAAAGAGTAAACAAACAATTTCCCCCTTTCTTCTCAATGGAGGATCCCCATCCACTCTGCCATCCATCGCTTCATTCTTACCCCTCTCATCGCTCCGTCCGTCCTTTTTTGTGAACGGAGAGAGGCAGCACCTGCCATCTTCCTGAATAATCCATAATCAATTTCACGCTGAGCCAAACAGACAGAAAAACAAGTGAATGGAGAGCAGGAGGTTTAAATGCGGAAGCCGGATGTTCCACACGTGCTTCTCGTCTTCCAGACATGAGCTTCCATGATCATCAGCACTTTTTTATTCACGCAATGAGAGCTTGTGGAGTTTTTTCTTTTTTGCTCCTCATGCCTTCAAGCAAGAAGCTTTTAACCTTTTGAACCCAAGTGTTTCTTTGCTCGGCTTTGAGTCCCACCATTTAAAGATTTAGAGGACATCTCTAATACTCTTCAAGATGAGTCATGTTACTTTTTATTTGGGGAAGACCCACGATCAATTTCCAAACTATCCAAAGCAATAAATGTGTACAATATCTGGATTATGGAAAAAAAATCTGTACTCAAACTTTAGTTGTAGGAACTGTACCTTCATGTTACGGAAAGTTAACTAGCCAATAATAAACTCCTTCCCAGGTGTATACAGAAGTAATTTGAAATTAAAGAAACTATGAATTAAGAAAGAAAGATTTGTTTAAAAAAACTAGAAGTTAGGACAAATATTAAACCGTGGTTCAGTTAGAGGGATTCGCGTGTGGAATAATCCTTGTGAAGAGTGAAGACTGCTTTTCACTGTTAAATGAAAAAAAAAGTATAAAAATAATTTGATAAACAAATGAGGTAAGGTTTGATTATGATTGTTTTATTTTCTTCAGTTTTTCTAGAGACTTCTTGGAGATGTGCTTCAGAAAAACATGCAGGAAGGACTCTGCTGATTGTTGATGACAAATTAACTAAGGAATAATTTCTGCCATTTTCAGAATCAGTGAGGTGTTTAAATATGACGGAAAAGTAGCTTTGTGCTGGAGAGGATGTGGTTTATTCAGGCTGCGACAGAGCGAGAGAAAGCATAACTTCAAAAAAAAAAAAGGTTCAATGTATTTCAGAAGAAAAAGAAAAGCTACAGTATTTACTCGTCTTTGTGAACTTTTAACCTCTGTCTAAGAAGGAACATGATGGATCTGTTGTCACCATTACATCAAACGCGATCTCCTTTATTTAAATAACCACTACCGTTTTCTCTGCTATCTGAGAAATTTACAAACCGTTTTTGGCACAAAGAAGAGCTGTGAAGACCAGAGACCTCTCCAGGTCAGTCAGCAGAAAGACGTGACGTTCTATCCGGGCAAGAAGTATCAAAGTAGTGAGTTAAGCATGGCAGTGGTCACAAGATATCACCATCAGCCTCATGTCTCCAGGTTAACTGTCAGAGAAGGGGAAGTGAGGACACACGAGAGGGAGGAGAAAGAAGAGCGGAGTGAACCGGTGGCTGTCATCTCGTCCCGTCCTTGGACATGAGTACCTGTCACTTCCCCTTTCCTTTCTCCTCCAACACCATCTGTCCGGCCCATTTCTCTTCGCCTATGATTTACTCAAGGTAGACTTTGTTGCTAGAAGGCAAAAGCAGTTTGTGGAAAAAAAGAAAAACAAAAGAGGAAAAATGACTTCCCATTCCACAATAGGTGATTTGCGATAAAAAAGTGTGAAAAATGTTCAGGAAGAGCTCAGGTAAAGCAACTTGATGCTATTTTGTTACAAGGTTTTCACCAGAAAGGAAAACAAACCAAACGAGGACTTTACCCAAAACATGCAAGGTGAGAGGGAGAGAGGGTGAGAGAGAGAGACCCTCTCTCCCTCTCTTTCTTTCTTTCACTGGCCCTGCTGTGTCACAACTTATAAGAGAACATTGTGTCACAAGGACTGACAAGCAGTGACTAGCTGGCGGCAGGTGGCGAGAACGGCCGAGCATATGCTTTCGCTAAACCCACCAAATCCACACCTCATCAACATGTGAGGCGATTTTTCTCTCCCTTTTCCTCCCCCGCTCCTATTCCTCAGCTCAGGCCTCTCTGCCCGCTAGTGACACCTGTGGACAAAAAGTGACACAACGCTTAATATTTCATGGACCATGCACAGTGGGGCGCGTAATCCAAAGTGAATTCCCTCAGAGCGCTCGCATTTACATGAAATCAAGTCACTCTGCATCAGTCACATCACCTGCACTGCCCTCCGAAAGTCATATCCACCCCCTCACTCACACACACACACACACACACACACACACACACACACCAGTGCCTCATGCAACCAATGAATGTGCAGGAGAAGAAGAAGGGGGAGAGACGCTGCATGATTCATGAGGATTAAGGCAAACACTGTTGGAAACAAGCAAGTGTGAGCGAGGGAGAAGTTCCTTTCCTTCTTCCTTCCTCCTTTCCACATGGCGATACGTAAATGGATGCTGTCCGACTGTGCGGTCGGAGCTTAAGTCTGTCGAGTTGCACGCGTTCGCACTGAGACATCTCACCAGTCGGACTGGGAATAAGTCTCAACCGCACGGAAGATTCAATTTGCCGCGGCGCAACACCGGCCTCGCCGGTTTCCGCCTGCCCTGCCAGCTCCAATGCCATCAACCGGCCGGCGAAAGAGAGAGGAAAGAAAGTAAGAAAAGAAAAAAAAAACATCACTTATTAATTGCCTCAAAAAAGCCCAAAGAGAGACCCCGAGCTCTGCAAACATGGAGCACTTAAAAACCAAACTGCTGCCGAGCGCAGTCGACACAACGCGCCAGCTAATGAGTTGTGAGTCCTGACAAGTCTCGAGATGCTATCTGTGAACGAGATGATTTCTCACACCGGCCCATCTCCGATGACAACCAGAGGGAGAGTACTTTGGAAAAAACAGACATATCCGTCTTCAATGGTTTGTTCTTTAATGTTTGCATCTATTCTGGCACCTGTTACAATTTCATAAACAGCGCAATGTGGAGGACTTCTCAACGTAGCTGGTTTTGAGCTAAATTGTTGCATATTTTAATAAATTATTTTAATTTTGGTTCGGACTGCCCATTAGAGTCCATGAAATCTCACTCATGTTTTTTGTCTGTTCTTGTTAACATTAAAAAGCAAAAACAATTCTGTTTTGTTTTCAGCAGATTTATGTTCAATAAACAGGAAGAAAATGTTGTCTAATATGTAGCAGAAATGTACTTTTAGCACGCAGAGTTTGGAAACTCAAAAGGATAAAAGAGCAACCTGTTATGTGCCCCTTTCTGTCAGTCAGACAGAACTGTAGACAAGTAGAAAATTATAGTTTCATTTTAAATAGCTTTTTACACTTGGCTAGTCACCCTCCTCCTTCGTTCAGTAACAATTACTACATTACCACAGTGTTGTTTTCCCTATGCAGCAGCCACTTCTGCTCGCCTATCAAAATAAATCATTTTCTGACAGGAAAATGATTTATTTCCTGTCCTAAAATGACAGGACCAGTGAAGTTGAAAATCTGGATTCCGGCCCCATACATGAAAAAGTGCAGCAGAACTAATCTTTGGTTTCTGCTTGATTCTTTGACGTCACTTCAACTAGAAAGCAGCTTTAAAGCCTAATGGGAGGAGATCAAGAGAGACAACCGTCAACCTCAGGCGACTAATCAAAATAACTCGTTTATATCAATGGTCCAGAAACCGAGCACAGAACTCACAGTATCCTGTGTGCAATCACAGTAAGGGACAGATAAAGGAACAGATAAAGACAAAAGAACTGAAGAAACCCACTGAAGCAAAACACCTAACAAGACAGCTTCGGCTGTCTTACCATGGCAAAGGTCAGCAGGTCATCCTTCAGAAGGACAACTCTAAAGATGCAACCAGAGCTAAAATGCTATGGTTTAGATTATGGCCCAGTCCAAGTAGAAGCCTAAATGCATTAAATGATATTTTTAGTTCAAAACTAAGTCTATCATGGAAAAGATTTTTATCTCAAATGGAGCTCTGTTAAATGCAAAATAAAAAAAAATAGTTGTGGTTTGCTGCTGTTATTCTTATACTTCTGCAAATGTGTTTCCAAAACAATGTTAAGGAAAATATTGAAGCAAGAAGAAAAGTAAAACTGTTTAGCAAGGCCAAGCAACCAGAGGCTTGCAACTAAAGAGTGACTGGACTTCAGGGAGATGAAATTCATGTCTGAAAGCGCTTTCTGAGAGTCGAACTGGATGGAAATGGAAAGTTAGGATGTTTTCAAGAACTTCTCTAGAGAGGCCACAGTGTGTGTTAGCACGGAAGTGGTTGTGCACGTGTTTGTTTTAACTCCTGCTCTCGCCCTCTCACGCAGGGATCAGACCTCTTTGCCCCTCGACTTGCCCAGCCTGGTGAAATCTGTCCCAGCTGGTTCGCTCTCAAAGGTCATTAATATTTGAGTAAAAACTCCCCTTTAAAAGCTCTTTCTGGTACAGAAGATGTTATAATCCCCTCTACGCCCTCAGAAAAAAAGGAGCTTTTTTTTTTTTATTCAGATGCAGGAGTTTTGACTTTCTCTTAGGGTTTCATCACATCAACAAACAATTTACACATGAAGCTGAACGTAGCTTGATTTGGATGAGTCAAAGCACAACTGTGAGAAATAATAGCGGTCATTTAGGAAGACAACAATTGTTCCCCTATATTGGAACAACTGACACAAACACCAAGGATCTCTGCTTTTTACAAGAGAAGTGATTTCTAAAAAGGTTACAGCCAAAAAGTTAGCACAAAAAAAATAAATTAACTGAGGGATAACATCTCTTTCTTGTACTTTTCTAAATAGCAGCAGTGTTTCCATCGACGTCATTTAATATGTATTTTGAAATATCACAAACAGAACCAGCTAAATTTGAAAATAATTTCCTCAGTTTTAGAAAAAAGTTGCAGGTTTGGTGGGTTTTGGCTTTTCCAAAGTAGAGGTAGAGTGCTAAAAGGAAGCTGGGAACATATTTGCCAAAGAAGTTCTGGTCTAACAAACATTTTCCTCTTCATTACAGCTCACAAAGCAACAGCAAACTTTTACTTTATAATGGGCAACGCTCACATCTGATGTAATTACACTTTGCTTAGTGTGGTTGATTTGCTCCGAACCAATAGATGGAAACAAATAATTAGCCTTTTCTTTCTTGATTTTTTTTTCTTTTCTTTTTTTTTACAAAAAATTTAAAAAGTTTGCTCAAAATTCTCATGACACTTGGATGTAAACAAGGCTAATGTGCCATCATGGTGAGTGGCAAGATCAAAACAGCCAAAACTCAGAAGAATATGCTTTGCCTTCCTGGTGCACGCTGATGCATCACCTATTTAAAGTAGTAATCAGACAGAATGAACAGGAAATCGGTTCTAATAGCACTCAGGTGTGGTGTAATCACTGAAAAGATTGAGTTTTTGGCCAGCTGGTTACTAGTAAGAACAACTCAGGTGGAACATGAGCAGATTCCAGTCGTAGAGAAGTGTTCTGCTACAAATTACCCTGTTATATCAGTGTCTTAAGCTCTCACTGTAAAACAATGGTGCCCTCTTTACTAATAATAGACCAATGAGACGTTCTGAACCGTCTGTGTTTGCGTTTGTGTTTGTACCAGCGATATTGTTCTCCTTCAAAGGCTGAGTAAGAAGAGGCCAGAAGTAATGAGGCCTAACAGGCAAATTCTGCTCCTTCAGTGTCTTCATCAGCTCCAAAGACATCCCTGCAATAGAAGAAAGCAGACAAAATTATTTGGTTTTCAGTAAAATACAAACTGGAAGACATGAGTAGATTTAGTCGACTGATTTACCAAGTTTTTTGGCCTCTAGGGCGCACGAGAGAGTGAAGGTGAACGACGAGGTGTGAAGGTTCAACTCCTGCAGCTCTTTGCAGTAGCGGACAACCTTCTCCAGCGGCTGAAACGATCAAACGTAGCAGGTACATCACAATTATGCTCATTATTTATGGTGGGTGGTAAACTGTGATCCGACAGAGTTTTTTTTGACAGGATTAGGGGAAGTTTGAGTTCTGCTGTACCGTGTCCATGTTCACGCAGTGCCTGAGGAAGAAGTTTCCGAGGTTGGACGAGTCATTGGTTTCTGACTGGAGAGCAGGGAATGTCTTCAGGAGGCTAAATGCTGTATCTTCATGTCCCTGGGTGATGAGGCTCAGACACAAGTTCATGGCATCTGGAAGGACATGAATGAGGACATTTAGGTACAAACTTACGTGCCCTTTGTTTGGCTGACAGCCATGTTTACTGACAAAAACAGAGTTCCTACACAATTTAGGAGCAAATATTTGATTAGTTTTCAGTTCATCTTAAATACCAAACAGCAAAGTTCACTATGAATGAATGAATGACACTTCCACATTGTGTAGGCTTTAAATATGAAACATAGAAAATCCAAAGAAAAACAGGAAGGAGGGAGAGAAAACAGAAGAACAACATAATTTAAGGAAGGAACAAACAAAAAGTAAAGAAGGACAAAACAAAAAAAGGAATAAAATAAAGGGAAGAAAGCCAGGGTTTACTCCAGTGTATTATAAGCCTGGCGGGCCACCAGACTTTACTTTAGCCCCCACCAGGCTAAGCATTGCTTATTTTTTTAAGTTTTTTTATATGTTTCCATTTTTTAAGACTTTATAGTTGGTGTTCAAGTATTAATCTTCCAATCTTTTAATAACACATAATTATCAAGTGATATTTTCAAATTTCCTGTCAAGTTTAAACATTTTTGTAACTCTAAAAGACGGTGGGCCACTGGATGAATGACTGCCCTATTGCCCAACCACCGGGTTTAGTAAGTTTTCTGGAGGAACCATGAAAGCTAAGAAAAAATAGAGGGGGGAAAGCAATACAAAAGTAGCGAGAGAAGGACAACTTCTAGATGACGAGACGGTGAATAAAGACTTGAAGTACAAATATTTTTTTCAGACTCCATTTTCTTAAGACCTGAAAAAGACTTGAAAATTTGTGTGAACTCAAAACATCAAAGACAAATTTAGATATGTACTAAAACTGAGATTTTATTAACTGAAGGTGAACAGTCAGTCTCTCCATGATCAGAACACGTCAGCAGTATTTTTGTCTGATATTAGTGTTTGCTGCTGTCAGAAAACATGACGTATATTTCTTTCCGTCTACCTGGTATGTAGCCCCTCTCGTGCCTTAGACGCTCGATCATTTCGGGTGTGTGTTGCTGTTGTCCAGCTTTGGCCAGAGTTAAAATGACCTGCATGATGTCTCGATCCATCAGGCTGCAGTCTGCGCTCTCTGCCGCCTCCAGAGTCTGAAAATGTTGGAGAGTAAAATGAGGGATGGGGAAAGAGAAACATGGAGGTGTGACCTTTAGAGAAAAAGTCAACTAGGGCAGATGGAAGATACAGGATTGCTTTAAAATGGAAGCCATGCTTATCAAACATTTATTACAATAAGCACAAACCTTCTTCATACTCTCCAGATCTCCCTTTTCACCATACGCGTTCAGCAGCGTCACGTATGTGTCAGGACTCGGCTCAACTCCCGCTCCCCGCATCACAGACAGGATGTTGGCAGCGCTCTCGATATCGCTGCACATTTATAAAAAAACGGGTTTTAAAAAAAACAAAACTGCTTCAAAACAATCTGTTCTTTATGAACAGATCAAAAACTGTGAAACTCACCCAGAGCGAGAATGTCCTGTTATCAGAGAGCTGAAAACAGCTTCTGTGATGGGCAAATCTTTGCTCTTCATGAAACCCAAAATGGTGCTATGAATGAATGCAAGTAATCAAAATGGCTTCAGTTCTTTCAAAATAAAAGACTAGTAACAAACTGATTGGATTCAGGTGCTAAAAACACTGTAAGGGAATTGACAAAACATTCCGCTGAGGTCAGGAATAACCAGCCTGAGAGTCACATAAAAAGATTTAATTAACAATTTAATTGTTTCTGGAAAACTTTTTCTTTTGTACATCAAATGATCTGAATGATTGTCTAAAACTACAATACTTGCTCACCTGGCTCCCTCGATATCGCCATTCTGGCAGTAAGCTGCTATCAGTCTCTGGTAGGTGACCTATTCGTGGCAACAAAACAAAATTCTGAGTTTTATATCATCACTGCACAAGAAAATACTGAAACAGCAGCATGCTATCAAAGAATCAAAATGTAAAATAAAATTAAGTAAAATTACAACAAGGGAAAAAAAACTAAGCTCAATAATGTTTTACAAAAATACAGAGCAAAGACAAAAATGTTTTAACTCTAAAGTTCTTCTTCATTGAGTAAATCCAGTATGATGTTTTTTTTATTGTAGAAAATCACATTATATTGGCTTGATTCCTTTCTACAAAAAAAAAAAACAACAACATACTGGATTTACTCAATGCTGCACTTACTCTGTTTGGCTGGATGTTCGCTGCCTCCATTTTAGCCAGGAAGTCAGTGGGGGAGAATTTGAATTCATTCTGCAGATAAACCTTCAGCAAGGCGTTGTAGTGACTAACGTCATACTGTGCACCTGGAGAAAATGTTCAGATGTTCAGATTCAGCACAATGTCAAAAAAAACAACAACTCCTATACAAATGGTTTGAATAACTTAAGTAATCCTAAGTGCAATAAATGTTCATATGCTGGAGGTAAATTTGTCCTCAGATTTGCAGTGAATTCTCTAGCCACCTGAGGTTCAGTTTCTTACCCAGCTCCTGCAGCTTATTCCACACTCGGTGTGCCAACTCGTTTCGCTCCTCCATCGGCACCTCAGGCAGCAAGGAGCCGCAGCTGCGCAGCAGCAGCAAGGCGTGATTACCGCTGGGATAGCCTGCATGCAGAGCGGGAAACAAAGTGCAGTTGGATGTAAACACAAATCAGAAGGGAAAAAATGTCCCAACACTTGTAGTTTAGCCTGTTGTGTGATACTGGTAATGGATAGTCCATACTTCTCTGAGATCTGCCCGCCTACCTGTCCTGCAGATATCATGGAAGATGCGCATCAGCAAGGTCTTGGTGATGCGTCCCGTCCTCCTCACTGAGCTGTCCAGTTTGGTCAGCGCCCAATCGAACTGCTGCGCCTGCTTGGACCGCACCGCCAGCCCGGCCTCGTCCTTCTGCTCTGTGGCCACGGCATAGCTGCGCACACACCCGGCTGTGTAAGGCCACACACACCTGAGGAGGATATGAGGTGGAGAGAAACAAAGAAAGCATTCAAGTATTTTTTTTTTCCATCACACAACTAGGAGATCAGCTCAAGTTTCACTAGAGCTGCAACATATATATATATATAGTTGAAGCAGCAACTATGCAAAAGTAAAGTTTTGTATAGTTGCAAAATGTGTGTCCTTTTTTCTCATGCCAAAATTTAGGGAAACTTCAGGAAAAATTCCATATTATTTCCAAGGTCACCGCCACAAAATCAAGTATGTTATGGAGATTCTATGTGATACATCGATGCAAAATAGTGAATTACGCATTTGTATGAAGTCCATACTATTTGCACCTACCATTCTTTTTGGGAATGTGTCTCTATCATCTTAACAATATATTTCAAGCTCTGTCAGATCGAGACTGGATGGAGAGCATATGTGAAGATCAATTTAGGTTGGTACTTTGACTGGGCCATCTATATGAATATGCTTTGATACAAACAGCATAAGCCTTGCTGCAAGGTGAACCTCCATCCAGGTCTCCTGTGCGCTGCAGCTTATCTTTCCTTGTGATTGTCCTGCATTTATCTCCATCAGTGTCCTCCACAGCTTCACTTGCCCCTGAATAGAAAGCCGTCCCCACAGCATGATGCTGCCATCACCTCGGTGTGTTCAAATGTGCAGTGATAATTCTCCACCAAGCACAGTGGCTTGCAGTTTGTGATTTTGTAAATGGGCTGTGACCTTGAAGGATGACAGTCATGCTAAAGTAACCTGTGGTCAAATGTTATAAATTATCCTAATGCTAACTACCTATAGGTTATTACTTAATCTAACATGATAAATTAAGAAAACAGATATAATTAACAAGAGACTGGCTGCTGCAGCATCACATGTTGATGAGTTAGCCCCATGCTAAAAGCTAACACGCTACAGAAAAAGCGGTTAGTCTTTGATAATATTAAGAAACACGACGGCTCTAATGCCAAGCTAAAGAGGGAATGTATATGTGGTGTCTCAGTGTTACAAAATGTCTAATGTTGCATAAAAATGGAGGCATGTTTACTGAGAAGTCCAACAAAAGCTAATTGCGCATGTTAAACAGCTTCCATTACAACGACACACGTTTTAAGGTTTAATATGTAAAGCTTTTGGCTACTTTGTTCCTGGCATTTTACTGTGTCTTTGTCATTGAACCCCAATGACATCCCTGCTTCACGCGTGGGTCCCAGCTAATCAATGGTGACATACCTGCTCACGCTGTCAGAAACACGACCGAGCTGTCTGGAGCAGACGCCGGTACTTCTGCCGACTGGAACCCCGCTGTACAAGCGACTGAGCGGCGCCCCGCTCCTCCTGCTCCCGGGGATCTGGAGCAAACCTGAAGGAGAAAACTTAAGTAACCGGGCTGATCTCAAGAGCGCAGCCATGTTTTCTGTCGCAACGTGAAGGAACTTCCTCACCACGTGACAACAGTCTTAGGGAAGAATCTCGCGAGAGTACCAACCAGGCTGTCTCGTTTTCTTTACCTTGGTAAGGGATATAGATCTATATAGATAGATAGATAGATTTATATATATGTAAGTTTGCAGTATCATACAAAAATGGTCAAATGTACCTAAAAAGCATATAAAATATAATCTGAATAACATTATGTTTTTATGGTCCATAAAAACAATACTACCTTCACAAATTGTTCTTTTCTCAGAATAGTTAAGACTGTTCAGTAAAAATAAGATTTTAATGGTAAAAAGCAGAAGGAAGACACCTTTCACACCCACAAGTATAAAAAAATAACATTTTATCAAATCCAGGTATTAGCATTATAAGGCACATCCCCCTTCTGACTGACTCCCATCATCTTTTCCCAGTTTTTGATATTTTGAAACATTTTTCACCCTCAGCATCTCAATTAATTCCAGAGTGAGATTGTGAGACGATTGCACCGGTACATGTCCAGTCATGATTTTTCCTTGCTAAATTAATCCAGATGTGCAGTATACATTACCTTTTACTATTCTGTACAGAGTAACATAGGAAAAATAATATTTATATAAGTTTATTAATCAGCTGTACTATCTGCTCAGACAGTCAGCTCCAGTTTTCAAAACAAGCTAATAGTAAACAATGATTAGTAGGATACTTTACTTTCCCCCACCATGACTTTTTACCACTGGAAATATTTTCAAAAAGGCTTATTAACATTTTCTTGAGTCTTTTTTAATCTAGAGAAAAGCAATATGCGGGGAAGGGGGTGGAGATGATCAATAGAACTGGAAACATAAGAAAAAGTCACTTCCTGAAACTGTCTTAATCAACAAAAACAACACATTAAACAAAATTTATTGGTGTAAAAAGAACAAACAGACCAGATTATAATTTTCACATTTTATGTAACCATAACTTCTTTGGACAAACACATAGATATGCATATATTTTTAGCTCAACTCCTCAATGAGCTTAACTCTTTTCCTCTTTTCTTTCTTCAAATTCTCCTCAACTACAGTCTTTGCCTTCTCCATGCCACTTCTCACGCTCTCTCTTTTACCGTGTTCACTCCACAGCTCGACAGCAAGTCTGCAAACCTGCTGGACGTTGTCCTTCACCCAGGCTTGAAAGAATTCACACTTTTTATTTGCCTGGAAGTACTTCTGCCTCCTCGTCCCTTCCTCTCCCTCCTTGGATAGCTTCCCCCTGGCTTTAGAGAGCATCCTGCGCAGCTGGCTCAAGGCTGCCAGGCAGTAACCTGAGGCGTCTCGTCTGTCTCTGCCTGTCAGGATGTGAGCCACGGCCTCCACTGCTCTGGCCGGAGCCAGAGGATCCTCCTTGTCGAGGTAGCCGCCACGCAGGACGAGAGCCTCTCCGCAATCCAAGGCCTCCTGGACAGAGTTGAACACCTTCCCTGAACTCAGAGCCTCAGACAGAGAGAGAGTCATGTCACAGAACTCCAGCATCAGTGAATCTGTGTCACCGTTAAACAGCGACAGGGAAAAGGCATAGCCGTAAAGGGCATTTACTACGCTGTAGCAAACCAGAGGAGATGGATGTGCACATAAGGAGCTCAGCTTTGGGATATTTGCAGAGATTGAGGGAACTTTTACACTAACTGAGCTTCCTTTACTTTTTCCTCCTTGAATCTTTTTCTCATCATCTTCTTGCGATATCTTGACTTGATCATTGTGGTTCTTCTCCGGCTTATTCACGTCTTCCTGTAGCACCTGGATGAGAGGCCTGCCGTTCTCCTCGTGTTCCTCCCACCAGGGCTTCCACAGAGGGACCACCCCGCTGAGGTCTCCCCGCTTCAAAAGACCCACAAACTTCTCCTGCTCCTCCTTGCTGAGAAGTTCCCACAGCTCCTCCTCCGACAGTTCGTCGATGTCCAGCCCCGACAGCCGCTCGGCCAAGTCCAGCTCCCCCTCTGTACCGTCAGCGGTCGCCTCTGCTCCTCCGATCTCCTCAAGCTTTCCCATAATGGCCTCCATCTCTGGTGCGTTCTCCCCTCCAGACTGCTGAAGCTCTGCCAGCCTGGACAGGAGCTCCATAACCTGCACCTTCTCCACCGCTTCCTCCTCCTCCTCTCCCACCATGTCTGCTTCTTTTAATAAACTCTCCATCCCTCCATGCGTCGTGTCTGCTCTCTGCTTCAGTCTCAGCAGAATCTCCTGCATCTTTCTCTTACTCTCTGCTTCAGTTTTCCCCATGTCCTTCAGCTCCTGCAGGACAGACTCCTTGTAAAACTCCTCGGAGCAGGCGGAGTGGTCCGGGCTCCGGTAGCAGGACAAGCCGCAGTACTGGAGGTTACAACGTGGACAGGTGTAGTTAGAGGGTTTCCGTTCACACAGCATGCACACTGCCCTGCTTATCCTGGCGTCAGACTCGTCCTCTGAAATCTTTTCGTTTTGGCTCTTGGCTGGAGAAAGAAACTCTCCTTTCCCAGCTCCTCTGGACGGAAGCACGATCCCATCCCTGGCCACAGCCTCTGTCTCGGGCTTCAGGTCGGTCCACACCTCCTCCTCCTTCGGAGAGATGTCTGTCAGGAGGCTCCTCACTGACGGAGGAAGGCTCCGTCTAATTACTGGATTCATAAGGAGGAGAACTGAGCCGATAAGAGCGCCTCGTCCCAAAGGGGATAAACCTAGCAACATAAAACAACACAGACGTGTAAGTGACGTTTCGTGTATTGACCGGAGTTACGGAGGAAGTTCGGTTCTAAGGACTGAATGTCTGAGGAACAATTCCGGTTTTGTGTCTAAATATAAAACTAAACACAGCAGGAAAAATGTTTACTTACTTTTCTTCTGTGTCTGCACAAAACCCAACGTTTCACGTTTGCGCTCCCAAATAAGCCGTCACGTCGCTGTTTGATGACGTATGAGCTTCCCTACTGGTTCTCAACCTCAGGCGTGACACCTTAGTGGCGGTCGCGACATGATCTCTCAGGGTCCCCAGAGATTTGAAAAGAATAAAAAGTCAAGGCTCATAAAGAGGGAAAAATATTCCCTACCCAGGCATTTTAGGACTCCAGTGACCATATTCTATGAATATTAAACATTCAGATGTTTAAAATCAGGACTGAAATAACAATGGTCACAAATTCTGATGACTGTTATTTATTTTAAAATATTACTTGCTGTATCTGATTTTAATTTACTAATTGCTAGAGGTTACATTGGATTAAAGAGAGAGAAAGGAAAGTGTCCTCCTTTTCAGAAACCCCCCTGCTCCAAGGTGTCCTGGTTTTCCCAAATGAAAATATGGTCACCGTAAGATATAAGATATAGGCTCACAGACTTCAGGATAAATCTTACACAAATACAACACAGGTCCTCTGTTTCATTCTTTGCTCATTTTTTATTTAAGTGTTGACAAAACACTGCTTTACCCCTTGGAATTTGAAAGTCCTTTATGTAAGAGGATTATTCACAGCTTATATTTAAATATATTACTAATAATAAAACATTCCTTCTAAGATGGTCTTTTACTGTACTGAAAAGGAGTGGAAAAGGTCAAAAACACAACTTTGGGTCCGCAGAGATCAAAACCACTAAAAGATTAGGAGACAGTGTGGATCCTTGGAAGCAAATTAAAATTCCTGCTTAGCAAAAAAGAGAAAACGTTGTGCATGTTTGTGTATCCCTGTGTCCCCAGAGCGTCCATGTCTCCTGTAGGGCTGTTTGCTATGAGGTGATTGTCTCCTGTAGGGAGTCAAGCATGGTAAAGGTCAGGCAGGTGGGGAGTTGTCTGATGGCAGTCCACCCCTCGCTGGGCCGAGGGCCTCTCGTGCCGACCGTAGGGGCCCGTGGGGGAGAGAGGAAGGAGAGCGGGTGTCTGAAGACGACGTGTGCCATGCTGTCTTGGCTCCGCCCCTGGCAGCCAGACCAGCAGTCCAGGGTGGGCAGCTGCCGACTCCGATCTACCTTCCCTTTCCCTGGCATGCCCTCTGACATAGCTGGACTCCAACACCAGATATATGAGCTTTCTCACTGACTGCTACTCACATGATACATAATCAAATCTTGTTAATATTAGCAGGGCATGCTAGAATGTTTTCCCCTCTCTGCATGACAGCATACTCAACACATTTTGTTATGTGAGCTAAGTAAATTAGCTCCTACAAATTACATATTGTAGAAGACACACTGGGACTATTCAGGTTTTAATACATAATACAGGTGATGGTCACTGGATCACAATTAGAAAATTATTAGCATTTCAGAACCACATATAAACGTATTAATGTGTAAAACTATGTATGATATTTATATTCTCTTCCTAAGGTGACCATGTTACAAACAGCCACTTCAGTGTATTTTATTGGGATTATAAATGACAAACTAAACCAGTTAGTGCAGAGCGGAACAAGATGGCTGTTATTGTTAATTCAATATTTGGAAGTGTGACCAACACGGATCAAACAAATTCGTTCACTTCCACCACTGCCGTTGCTAAAAGCTACAAGCAGACTATAATTCTTTTTTCACACGGAACAAGTCTGTTTGGTTTGTTTTGCCAAACAAATTCAGATAATTTGAAAACTACTTTTTGTGTTCACTTTTTGGCTGGTACTTAAATTAGGTTGACTATCTGAAACATTTGGTTGTGAGAAAAGCGAAAATGAGAATCCTGTCAGAGTGCATAGTTTTTTATACTACCATCCAAAACAGAAAATAAATTACATATAACATAAAGAATGTAAACATATTTTAAAGGATGCAACTGGAGCAGCACTCTACACAGCAACATAAGAACTGAAACAACAACAGACCAGAAATATAAGAAAACTGCAGAAAATAAAAACTTATTTTACTAAAAGTTGACACTGTACACTTAATGAGCCAAATCCTAAGGTCTAAATTTCAAAGCAGTACTCACAAAGATCAATGCGCACACACACACACACACCCACACACACGCCAACGCAGTCATGTCCCGCTGTCTGCCACCAGCTGATAGGTGACAGGGAACAGCCTTTGCCTTTTGGGCATGTCCAGCCCTGGCATGTCTGCAGCTGGAGATGTCTGCAGCATAACAGCAGGGTGTGTGTGTAGGCGTGTGCATGTGTGTGTGTGTGCAGTAAGATGAAGCAGACCTGTGATATGTTGATGTTCACAGTGTTGTCATCCATCAGCTCAAAAAGATCTGGCATCTTGAGACCCTGTAAAGCAGAATTTCTATTTGTCTTTGTGTGCTGCTGGACGGTCCTGCCTCTATAATGTCCATTCTGCATGGAAGAAATTACAACCAAGTTTTTTTTCCTGCAACAATAATTTAAGTAGACAAAAAAATGTTTTCAACATTTTTCTTTTTAGAAGGATTTCCACATATTCTGTAGAAACAAAAAAAAATAAATTAATGGAGAGGGTTGAAAAGTTAATCTGTTTCCTTCTTTGGAAACGTATGAGAAATTACAAAAGCATTCACACCCTTTCAATTATTTTACATTTTCACAAAATTCAACATATTTTATTAATATTTTATGAGATAAATCAACATAAAGTAGACCATGGCTGCAAATTTCTTTAGCTGGGACATTAGAGCTGGTTAGAGTTGATAGGAAAATGGATGGATGGATGGATGGATGGATGGATGGATGGATGGATGGATGGATGGATGGATGGATGGATGGATGGATGGA
>CAEFZY010041830.1:0-18894 GCA_903066815.1 Brachyrhaphis roseni
TGGAAAGAAGGAAAGAGAGATAGAAGGAAAGATGGCCTCTGATGAATCAAGGCTGTTGTTTTAACAACCCCAGGGCTCTGCACTCATTACACCCCTCTTTCTCTTCCTTTTTCCCCATCTCCCTGTTCATGCTTGAGCTCCAAATATCTCTGCACATGTGAAGACGGAGGCCCAGGCAGCACTTTTAAAATTAGTTGTATAGTCGGAACAATGCATCGACCATCTAACAGGTGCTGATCACAAACAGTTGACCTCTCAGTTTACTAAATACGCACATTTTCTCCACTGCAAGTTCAAAAAAGCCCTGCAAGAATTACAAAAGATCAGTCTTTCATCGACAAGCAGTGTGATCCTGCTTTTTTAAATGGATAGGAGAAACGCACACAAACAGAGCATACAATAAACCTATAAATCTAAGTACCAGAAGAAAATCCTGCGTTTTCCCTTTTTTCCATCCCTGAGAAGACACAGGGAAGGAGGCAAAAAGCTGAGAGGGCTTTCCCCTCCTGCCAGGATAAAAGCCTCTTTTACTTGGGAGAACATTAGAAGAACAAACTACCGTCACAACAGGAGGGGGAACAGTCAACCACAGCGTGCTCACAGATCAAAAACAACCATCGTTATAACTGCGATGCTTTCCTCCCTGAGTGCCTACAATCGAGACGGACACGATCAGTGTGGTCAGAGAAAGAGCTGGCTGCAGATGATGCAGATTTACAAGCTGCAGAAACATCTGTCCAGTAAAAAAAGCATATCCTCATTGCATTCTGGTGTATTTTATAAGTTTTTTTTTATTATTATTTAACTCGCCAACATTTTTCATGAAAGTGCAAGCTGAATTAGTTGGAATCCCTAAGGTAAAAGGGATTTGCATATGTTAAAGGTGACTGCACGGACGCATGGAGAGCATATGTGAGTTTACCTGGTAAGAGCACGCACAGTGATGATAATAATAGCAAGTTGCAGATACTATATGTGTATGCATGAGCATTGAGTGGTTGCTATTGATCTCTTGTGGTCTGCTAGGGGGATGTAAACACTGTGTCTTTCAACAGGAAGTCCTGGTCAATACCAGCAGTCAACAGCAGCCTGACACAGCGCCCTGTTTACAAATCAGCACACAAGGTGCAGACTGTGTGTGAGGGGATTCCTACAGAATATTTCTGCTACAATAAGATTAGCAAAAATAGCCTTGCAGACGCACAAACACCACTGGAGCATTTCCACATTTTGCCATCTGACAAACACTAGTGGGACAAGTTTTACTGGAATTGTATATGAGAGAACAACACATAGTGGGCATTTCTTCTTAACCTCCTTTTCTACAAATACAGCTGCAAATCTTTTGGGGTTATATTTGTACGGGATTATATCCCGTACAAAAAGGGATATATCACATGTACGTCTAGAGACCCAAATTTCTGCCTTTTCCAATTGGGCCAGATTTGTGCAGACAAGAAACAGAAGCAATAAGAAAGGCACTAAATTGCACAAAGGTGGATACAATTAACTAATTAGGCAATTTCTGAAATCAATTGCTGCACTAAATTTTACATCAGATTAAAAGGAGCTGAATTCATGAGTGTGCCATACTTTCAAATTGTTTTTGAAGACAGTTCACAGTTATAGACTATTGTGTCAATCATGAAGTAAATAGAAGTCTGTGTTTGTCAAGTCACAAAAAGTGGAAAAAGTTCAAGATAAATATTTTTGCAAGGTTTTGTGTGTAATGAACAATATTTCAAAGCAACACTATTTTCTATAATAACAATTTTATATGCAGCAACATTTTGTAATTCATTTAAATTCAGACATTAAGTAACAGATGTAAGCTGTGCTTATAACCAGATCTCGCCCATCAAGCCTCACAGTGGAAATAATCCATGAGGCTAATCTAACATGAATATATGCAATATTGATTCTGGAGGGAAGCTGCACTACTTCACCAACAACCCATGAATAACTGACCATGGAGAACACTTGCACACTGAGCAGTCATGCCTAATTGTTCCCCTGCTATGAACTTCCTGCAGGATTTTACTTTCAGTAAGGTGAAAACCAGGTGTGTGTCTCGGAGATTTCTCACCCTCAGGAAAAGACAGCTGCAACAACTTTGCCTGACAGGTAAATACAAAGTCATAATCATAATAATTGTACCACAACCTTTTTTTCAGATTTAAAGAAGCAATACACAGGAGAAATAATTATGCATATGCCAGCAAAAAATAAATTAAAAAAAATCCATGTGTCCTTCAGCTGGTCTGTTAAACCGCATGCAAGATAAGAACACAAACAAAACTCAACTGACTGTGAAACAAGGTCTTGTTATTCTGTTCTGTTCTCCAGTGGTCATAGCATTTAATTGCTGCAATAGTCTAATAAAAGTGTTTGTTTTTCTTAATTGGGTTGAGTAGGAAAGTAAATTTCTTCAAATGTGCAGAAGGCTGTGATGTGTAAAGTAAAGAATTTCCTTCCACGTTTAGTAGTTTCATTAAGTATGTGCTTATTTATGCTAACAATGTCCACTCGTATCTGTGCAATGCTGGTCTGTGTGAAAGCAGCGCTTGTAAATCTTGTATTTGTTAGCTGCTTCTACAGGCTGGACGTTTAGGTTCTACTTTACAACAAAAAGTGGCTCTTGCACATCTGGGTCCAGTTATCGCAGATCACACTTAGCTTTGCCTCTGCTGTGAGTTGCTGATACACACATACACACACTCTTTGGAACAGTCTGTGGCCGTGGCGTCTTTTTTGCCACTCGGCTCCCCGAGCTTTCTAACTCGTGTTTCTGTTAAAAGGAACGTTTTCATTCCAGCTCAGGCCTGCGGCGGAAAAAAGCATCTCCCAGAGGAAAATAAGCATGATTCGCTCCAGTGGAGACATCTGCCCTTTGAAAGTGAGCATGGCTGTTTGAACAGCTGTCAGAGCACACTGAGCATCCCAGACCCTTCCCTGATAAAAACAGAGGACAGGGGAGTCAGGGATGGGGAATGTCGACAGAAGAAAGACCCCAAATGGACAGGAAGAGACAGCCACTGGCGATGGCACACAAGGTGGGCGGGAGGAAGTGTCATGTACCTGCTTGTTGGCTAGACTGACAGGGAAGTGTGGGAGAAAATACAAAACATGGTCAAATATCTACACACTGCTGTGAACTGGAAAAACTCCTGTAGGTTTCTTCATAAACTGGGAACAGAATAAAATTATAACACAAAGTCTGATCTCTGAATGTAGTCGAGTCAAATCAAGGCAAGTTTATTTCTATAGCACATTTCAAAGACAAGGCAGTTCAAAGTGCTTCACATGATCAAAACAACACAGCAACCAACCATGAAACAGGCAACAAACATATTTTGTCAAATGCCATCATAAAAAGAATCATCATCAAACACGCATCAGATATATCAATCAATGTTCCAGCTGTTTTTGTTCAAATGCTACTCTAAATGAATGGGATTTAAGCCTTCCTTTAAAGGAACTCAGTGTTTCAGCTGTTTGGCAGTTTTCTGGAATTTAGGGAGCATAAAAACTGAACCCTGCTGCTCCATGTTTGGTTCTGGTTCTGGGGATGCAAAGCAGACCAGAACCAGAAGACCTGTGAGGTCTGGAACAACGACAGGTCTGTGATGTGTTCATTCAGTGATTTATAAACAAACAAAAATGTTTTAAAGTCTAATATCTAAGCTATAGTGTAAGGACTGTAGACCTGGGATGATGAGCTATATTTTCTTGGTTTTAGTGAGAATACCAGCAGCAGCGTTCTGGATCAGCTGCAGAAGGACAACTGATTCATTACAGAGAGCTGACTGCAAAGTTATTATTTGATATAGTTTTATCCACTGGAAATAATGGTGAACTCTAAATTTCAACCCTACGTCTGAGCTAACTTTAATTTCTACAGCTCTATTTGATATATTCCTCACACAAAAAAAAAAATAGAGATACACCAATAAATCTACCACAGAATTGTCAAATTTTTACTTGCTCATCTGTCCAGAGACTGGTCAATTAAATACTCAAAAATCAGATTTTTTTCATTTTTTTCACATGCCCAGGTTTGCCAAAGTCCCTCTTCAAATGTACTTGTTTAAATAAAGGAAATAATAAAAAATAAATTAAAAAAGAACCCATTTTGATGCATAAATATGGATAATTTTGTAATGATTCAGGGTAAGTGCAGGATCCAGGTTTCTGAGCAAGAACCAGTGTTGGTTTCTTGCCCAAATAAGTTTCCTTTAAGAATGCTAAATATTATAGACTAGTAGTTAAATAACTGTTGTCCTTTTGTTTCTTCTAAACCATGTATTGTTTCTATAAATTACTTCTTCCATACAAAAAGAAATATTCAAAGTGTTGTAGACCTAAATGTGATTGTGTAATGGAGTCACAGAAATAACATGGAAACAAAGAAGAGGGTGCTTACACCTTGATGTTAAGCTTAATGTGCTTGAGGTCAAAAATCTGGTTTGAGTTTTTGACATTATAATTTTAGATAGTTGCATTTTGGTTATCTATTATTTACCTATCCGATAATTTAAAACTACTTAAGAGTGATATTGTTTATTATTTTTCTTTAGAAACATAAAATACAGTGTTATCAAAAAATCCATTTAGTAGAAAATGAAGACATTAATGTTTAGCAAGAGGTCCTGTAACTCCTTATGGTATAAAGTCCAATCTGGGTACTTAAAACGAAAACAAAAAAATCATAATCACTCAAAATTAGTATTGCCAGTAAAAAACTGAAATTGGTCTCAACCAGTAATAGCTTAATCGGTGCATTCTCTAACAAAATGCAAAAACTTCACACCAACAGCAATTTCACAGATGAAGTAAAGTTTCTATGAGTTAAATGTTTCTTTTGGATTAAGTTTGCAGTTCAGTTTGAATTTGAAGACCTATTGTTGGTGCTCTGTCTGAGGAGGCGAAACTCTTGCACTCAAAGAAGATTTCAAGCTTAACACTTAAGACTTTTGCTCCTGAAGTGACTGTCTGTTGCCCAGTCAAGAGGAACAAGTGTATGTCAGCCTTAGAAAAGTGCAGGGAGCTCAATTGCATTAAAGCTCTTAGTTTGCCTGAGCTCCAATCTAATTGGATAAAGCTGGAAAAGCAGCTTCCAATGTGCATGAATCCTCTTTTTTTTTTTACTCCTGATTTTTTTTTTTTTTCATATATTTGTAGAAGCAATGCTCCTTGTTCTCCTTCACCCTGACTTTTGTCCTTGTCAACATTCCCCCCAAATGAGGCTCCCGAAATCCGGTGGTTGGGCATGCATGCATGAGCGCAGTGTAGCAAACTCACTTTTTTATTTATTTTTTTATCAGACACACCTCTCACACCAGCGTGCCGGCTCGGCTGGCATCTTTTCTTTTCCTGGCCTTATTAAAATTCCATATTGAGATTCCCCGCTGCCACTCCGCCTCCCCAGCCCCCGTCACTCAACCACCAGCCGGCGACAAAAATCAGCAACTTTCAACAAAGACATGCACATATGCAAAGTGACACGCACACAATCCAAACTTTTCTTAAGACAACTCATCCCTGCTACCAGCCTTTATGTGTGGGATGAAAGTTTTCTTTAGGTGGAGTGTGTGAGAGAGCAAACGCAACCCCCCACTCCCAAACCCCTTTTCCCCTCTCCTCACTTCTTCTTATTGTCATTATTTTCGATGGTGTCCCCCTCTGATCTCCCGAGCCTTTTGGGGTGCTCTCTCTCCCTCTCTCTCAGCTCTGTCTTGTCCCTTTCATCTGTCAGGCGCTCCCTTCGGCGGCCGCCGCTGAAGGGGGTTTGATTTCCCATCATGCCTAGCATCGCCTCCACTGACTCACTCCCTTCCCGTCATCCCTCTGAGGCGAGAGTTGTGCCCCCGCGTCGTTGGGCAATTATCCCCGGGAGTAATGAGGAGCGTCTCTCCCCTGTGCGCCACGCTGACTGACACCTCTCCCACTCATTTGTCAACAAATCAGACGGCTGGTGTGGGCGACCGTATTGAGCTGAGGGTTGTCGTTGGTAGGGAAGCTCGGGCTGAAGCACATCGTGCGTCTCTATCTCTCTGTTTCTCTCTCTCCTCCTCCATCCCTTCCTCTCTGTCTGTGCCACCTCGTTATCTCTGACAGGGTGTCACTCGTTCCCGCTCTCACTCCTCCCATGTCAGCCCTGCATGTACTACCGTATACTTGTGCAGAAAAGCCAGACTTCCAATGGGCCTAATGGTCATATGTGGCTAATGATCACTAAACTGAATGAGTGTCACTGTTCAATCTATTTGTGTCGAAGTCGGCCAGAGACGGGCCGAAGTAAACAGCCGCCTAATTAGACAATATTCTCTCGGATGCAGCTGTGGAGGATGTGTTCATGTCAGGTCATGGGGAGCATGATGGTTAGGATCATAACCAGCTCTATTCTCAGTGGTAAAGACATGAGTTGAGTGTCAGTGTCTGAGTTACACAGATAAAGCGTGTATCAGATGTTTTTCTTCCTCTAAGTTGAGTGTGTCTACTCACTGTGCTCTTTGCGCTCCTCCGGGCTGGATGAAGCCTCGCAGTCAGACAGCAGGCCGGACATGGAGAACAACTTCCTCCCTGCCTCCTCCCCAGCTTTCAGGGGCCCAAAGTCAAACTCCTTCCCCTCCACTTCCGGGAAGCAGCCCTTCAGCCTCTTGGCGGGGGTGAAGGCCGACTGGTAGCCCCCAGATTCCCTCTCCTCTTGTGGGGAGGCGAAAGGCCGGAAAGCCCCCAGCCCGCTGTGGTTGAGCATGCCCAAGGTAGAGCAGTCCAGGTTTGGAGGGGTGAACTGAGGGTGCAGGTGGAGCAGAGACGTTGGGAAGTCACGGGACGGGAAGGTGCCCGACATGGGAGCCTGACGCTGGTACATGGAGGTGAAGGTGTAGGAGGGTGAAGGAAAGGGGAGGTGGAGGTCCTTTTCCACAGAGACCGGGACCCCAAAAGGCCGGGGTGCCTGGCAGGGGACGGAGGCGTCTCTGCCGGCTTCTGCTGTGGAGGCCAGGACCATGAGGGCCGGGGAGGCCAGGGGAGTCGGCAGATAGGAGGGGCTGTCCATCTTGAAGGGGCGGTGGAGATCCATTCACCTCCCTGCTGGCGGTTCTGAGGCAAAGAGCGGGAGAAGGCAGGTTGTCAGACTATCACCCAAGAGGTTGTAAATAATCTTTCAGTTCGTCTGGGAACATAATTTAATCCACAACAACAAAAACACAACATTTCAACAAACTAAACTCTCTAACAGCAATATAAGGTTTTTTTTTTTCTTTTTTTTTTTTTTAAATAAACCCTATCTTTAGTTTGTTTTGGTCTGTAACCAAACAGTTTGATTAATTTAGTTTTATGTGAAACTGCTTCACTACAGCTTTAGAAGTGTTTTTTTTTCTTTTCTTTTTTTTAGAATCACAGCTTTTAAATTTAATTCCAATCAACAAAAAAAGTGGACTGGACAAGGCCTGCAAAGTCTGTAAATAATTATGACCAAATAAATTGCCAATAAAGCACACACAGAGAGCCTGCAAATGTTAACCGAAAAGTGAGATCTGACCTAGGGGATAAAGTAATTTCTGAAATGTGTTATCTATTTTTTTAGTAAAACTTGTACATTTTAATTGATTCAGGACGTTTAAAGAAATTATAAGTCTGATAGTAAAATGTTTTCCAAAAGGTATTTGCTTCAAATCAAGTAAGCTGCTTAATTAAATTAGAAAAACATAAAGTTGTATAAGGTTGTGTACAATTTATATGTAAGGGTTTAAAAATCATGAACGACTTAAAAACCACTAATTTGTGAATTAAATGCAATTAGTTCATGAGATTAAAAAATACATTTATACTTTTCTTTACTTGAGTTTAGACGGTTTTGTCTTTTGTTCCTGAGAGAATAAAACTTTCTCAAACAGCGTAATATTTTTCATAAAACACTGTGCATAATTTGTACAAATGTGCTACATTTGTAATGTCTCTTTACAAATAAAAGGGCTAAAATAATTACAGAGGTCCTTCTTTCCCCAGTAATTTCTCCCTTTTTTTTTTCATTAATATCTTTCAAAACAACAAAAAGTTTCCTTCAGCAGCGACAGCGCACTGCTTAACTCGGAAACCAGCCGCCAGAACAGAAAACATGACAATCAAATCACCAATTAAGGCAATTAAAGCAAATGAAGCTGTAATCAGTTGTGTGATCACGACCCATCAGTGCGTCGTCACTTACCGTGATGAAGTTCCCAAAGCGCGGCTTGGATCGGCTTCACTTCTTCCTCTCTGAGTGCTTTCAACTTTTTTTCTTTTTTTTTTTTTGTTCAAAGACGCGGCACTTTCTCCACAAGCACTACAAAAAATATATATACATATAAAAGAAACAGGAAAAAGAACAGCGTGGCAATGCAGAGTGGGCTTTCTCTGTACTCCTCCAGATGTTTGCGTGTTTTTCTCCGTGAAGAGCTGAGATGAGCGCAGCTCGGAGCCGTGCAGCTGCTGCGTGTGTCTGTCTGTGCGGGATGAAGGCAGCGCTGAGTGGACTGGCTGCGGGTCGCTCTCTGTCTCTCTTGGTCTTTGCGCTGCGTGTGACAATCACCCCCCTCTTCTTTTACCCTGCCCTCTTTCTCCGTAGCCCCCAGACATCTCCCCCTTCTCCTCCACCCTCCTCTGAGACCTGCATGCCTGCTTATGGACACATGCAATCTTTCGGCCTCACTAAAGCTGAAACACCTACACCCAAACAGTCTAAATGTAAACACATCCTTGGCAGGAGAAACTTTAAAGTTACCTGTCAGATCCTATTGTGAAACCTTTCAGATTCAATTAAAAATGCAATTCGTCACCTACAGCATCAACACTTAATGTACAGTTTTTCTATTTGTTTTAGGATTTTTGTTGCAAATTGTGATTTAATCGTGAAAAGCTTTCACCAGCACCGCCTCTGCTGACATCACATGAGGCTACAAGCATATTTGTATTTTCTTGTATTCATCCTGCTGCCCCATCAACACGTAACATTAGTCTTCTCAACAGCATACTAAGGGCATCAACTCCCCTTTGGGAGCAACAAAAAACTTTTTCAGGTGCAACTGATCCCCTCTTTCATGCTGCCCTGGACAACTGCCCATATCCATATATAGGCATGTCACATGTGAGAACAACTTGGACAGGGATTATTTGGGTTGTTTGGTCATTTTTTGGGGTTTGAATGACGTTATCCACCAGATGATGTTTCTTACCAACTATGTGTCAATTCATATCCATCATGGGTACGCTTTGTATCCACTGTGTTAAACAAAGGTTTTAAAAATATTTTTTTTCTACATTCTGTATTAAACTCACATTTTTCTGTATGTAAATGTGTGTGTGACTTTAGTAAATATCTGTTAGAGTCACATGGGGTTATAATAAACAAGGATGACAATCAAAATCAATGGACATGTGGAGCAATTTAAATATTTCAGAAAATAATATAAAATTACATTGTTGGTAAGATTATTTATCTCCATAGCTAATGAAAACACTTCACTACAAAGAAAAACAAAAGGGTTTGTTTAGGGTTGCAAAATTGATTTAGAAATGGATAAAATGGCAACATGAGGGTTAAAATTTTTATTTTAAAAAAAAATAAAAATAAAATAAAAAAACTGACCAGAAGCCAAAAGCACTAAATAAATTTCAGAAAAAGTTTTCAACGGCAAACCACATGAAACTGCTTTCTGAAATCACTCAGCACAGACTGGAGTAAACAGATTTTTACTAATAAAAATGTGAACAATCAACCCAAATAGTTATATAATATCATTTCCAGTTATTAGCACTTCTGGTGGCTGAACACATAAAGTGGAGAGTGGCGTTTTTTGTCAGCTTGTAGTGACACATTAGTAGTGAGAACAAAACAAATCCTTATGTTGTCCGACTTGCAACCAGAACTTTCAACTCGGGTGCAGCACTATTCTGAACTCTGATTCAGAGAAAACTTAAACACACCGCATTAACACAGATGAACTTGTTAATCATCTCAGTTTATACAGAAAAAGAATTACAAGTCACCTGGTTAGAATAGATTTAAAAAGTTTGTTAGTGACATTTTATCCTTTAAGTACAAACATTTTGTGTGTGTGTATATACGTTTGTTTATATATATATATATATATATATATATATCTTAGAGGATAACCAAATAACAGTATCTTAATAATTACAATGTAATTATTTACTTAAGAAAGGACTGTTTAAAAATTTGCTGACTAAAAAATATATATTTTTCAACTGTTAAACCTAAAATCATAAATTTTCTTCTCAGAAACATTGATGATGGACTTAGTTAAAATTCTTGCAAGTTTTTATTTGTTGGTGTGTCATTACAATTATCCCAGGGTGGGCGGTAAAAAGTACAAAGTTGTCTGGATAAACTAAACTCAGTTTCCCTGCTCTCATCCTGTCACAGCTATATCCCATCTCATTTGATCAGTTCATATAGTTGCTTCATCATTTCCAGCTCTGCCTCAGTTTACAGGCTCATGGTTTCCAGTGTCCTGTGCTGGTTCCTTCTGTGATCTCCTTAGTAACCTTCTCCGCTACAATCATGCTGATTTCATGTCTTGTTCTCCTCATAGCTGCTTCGAATGATTTATGATTTTCTTCACTAAAACTCCTCACTTCACATCTGAGTCTCAGATCTGTCTGCATTTGGCTCCAAGCAGAAAACAGAAATAACTGAAAAAGATAAACACTGTTAAGAGAGTTAAATTCAGTTGCATAAAGAAACAGAACAGAAGAATAAACAAAAAAGCTAAACAGAAGGGAGTAAACTTATGTGCTGACACCATTTGAACTGAACAGAATATGGCAAAACCTATTGAACATAGTACACAAGGAAATAATCAAAACACAAAGGAAAAGCAAAACCAAAGCATCCCAGGATCATAACAAGAGAAAACCCCAAATCAAAAAATCTGTTTAAGACCTTGGACCAGCTCTTTCTGTAGCTTTCATCAAAATCAGTTGATTTGAACTGGAAATGCACAGAAATCAGGAATTCAGCAACTCAAATCAACGCTGTGTGTGTACTGGTGTTACACAGCTGAATGAGTTGTCCTCTTCTCTGTGGCTCACACAGTCCCATGCAGTCCTCTTTGTATGTGTGATTGACACTTGGGAATATTCCCTTTTGATGAAACACAATGCAAACCAATGGCGTTATTTGTCACAGATAATCTGCTTTCAAGAGCAACACATTACACAGTGTAATATCTGCATTATTCATATCTGATTTCCAGCACACAAAACGCAGCTCAGAGCGCCACAAATCAGCCCAAATCACTCTTAATTTGTTTTTATCGGTATTGGTATTGCTTAAAGACTTTTTGAAATAATGTAATTGAAATAATTCCTTATTCCCCGGAGCCAATCCAGAGGCTTTACACCGCTAATCTAATGTGACACGCAATTTCCGTCGCTCAGACGATTGCTTCCCCTCAGGTCCCTGTCTTTAATGAACAGCCATTTGGCTGTGAGCCTGTGTGCATGTGTCATGTGTGCGTATGCGTGTGTGTTGGGGTGCGTGTGCGTGTGTGGAATAAGAGGGTGAGACACGGGCCTGGGATGGGAAATGAGGGAATTGGGAATATCACAGCCAAGCAGAAGAAACGGAGAAGAGGGGACACACTGGGAGATCGCTGGCTTTTGTTGTACAAACAGCCTGAAAACCTAGCAGATAATTGAGAAACATCTGATGATAGCCTCTTGAAAATTTACACACCTCATTAAAACTTAAAAATATTGTACTTATGTGCTCTTATAAAAACCAGCAAACCTATGAAATATTTTTTTAAAAATGAAATCACTTATCCAATGACTTCAGTGGATAAGTGTACACTCCCTTAAACATTTGCTTGTGCCTTGACATGAAGGCACAATTTGGAAGTCATTGATAATTTCTATTTCCTGGCCTGTTATGTCCACTGTAATCTCCACCTATGGGGATTAATAAATTACATCTTATCTTATTTTATCAAGGAGAAGTGATAAGTGGCATGGAAACCAGATGAGTTTATTTATAATCAATTCATAGCAGTTGTGTGGAAGAACATGACTATTAGAAAACTGAGGGAGTTTGATAAATGAGCACATGATGGATACACAGGGGAACCCTGACACACATGATAATAACTACAAGTAAACACTGAGAAAACATAGATCCGCCAAAATACAAAATCCCTGAATACAAAACTCATACAGCCAGACTCGACGTACATGGGATTGTGACACTATTTTGCAGGGAGACTAGCGAGGCTCATTGCACATAGGTATCAATCAGAAAAAGGATAAAAGAAAACATATTACCTTACATTTGCACTCATTACAAAAAAACGGAACCAAAACTGATGAAAGGGCCATAGTTAGAAACTGGGCAGGAGGGCAATCGACACCAACTCTGAAGGAGATGCACAATGAAAACTATTCTTCAAATATCTAGAACATAGAAGTAGTACTGAAAACCAGAACTTTCATGTCTGGCACAAAAACAATACATTGCACCATAAGACATGTGGTGGTGGCAGCGTCATGCTGTGGGATTAGCTTTCTAAAAATTGAATTAAAGTTGTTTAATTAGTTTTTCATAGTGGGGGTGAGTGAAATCATAATACCAGTCAGTTCTGAGCCAAAACCTCCAGTTCTAAAAACCTGAGGATGAAGTGAAATGATTTTTGCACAAGAGAATGACTTCATCAGCAGAAAATTAATGTATTGGATTGGCTTAGTTAAAGTTTGGAACTAATTCTGACAAGCATAAACAGTGGAGCTGTGGACGAGAGATGTTCTCACAGTCTGAAAGATTTGGAGAAGGTTTGCATGACAGAGTGAGGGGATATTATCAAGTAAAGATGTGGAACACCAACGGACACCTACTGGAGAAAACTTAATGCTGAAATGCTCAAAGGGCTTTTCAATAAAGGATTATAAGTGCACCCAGAACAGGTTATCAACACATTTGTTCCTCAAAGTGTATTAAAGCTTCCCATGTGTGCATCCTTCTCTCTCACACCTAAAGACAGCCAGTCGGTTGAAGAGGTGGGCCAGACGGCAGATGCAGACCTTTAAACGGACAAATAAACGAGAGCCGAGACAGACTCCATAACCGTGCTGCCCTCAGTCTGATGTAGGAGTGTGCAACACATGTCTTCCTTGTGACAAGGCAAGGTCATTACTCTTAGAAAAGCCCCATTCTCACTCACACACACACCCACCCACCTCCATGCACGCACACATACACACAAGTTTCAGGGATCAACCACATGCCAGCAGACCTCCTCACAGACACCAAATCCCAAAATAAGATCTGGTGGAGGACGAAATGTCCTCTGTTTTCACTCATAATCAGCTCTAAAAAGTTCTCCTCAGGTTAGAATAACCCTTTAACAGAATCTCCTTCTCTTTCTGTGAAAAATCCCAGAAATATCCCAATTTGAAAGCTGATCATTGAGCACACTCAGTACGACTGTCTCCATCGACACTATGATTATTATTTCTTCCCTGTTCCTCCAATTTGCCCCGTGTGCTAGTGGCGGTGGGTGGTGTATAGTGGATGATGGGTGTGTGTCCTGCAGGCCCAGTGAAGTGTTAATGATGTCCCCGCTGCCTGAGCCAGGTTATGGCACAGGGGCCGTTAGCCGCCCAGGGTAAACTGCACGGCTCCCAGAATAAATTGCCACCCGGAGCCACGTAGGCTGGTCAGCCGGCCAATTACGAGCCTGCCCGCTCAGCTGAGGATGATGGGACGCGATGTTAATTGTGCTTTCGTTTTCTGGCAGGAGGTGAGTCACTTGGCTGTCTTCTCGACCGCCATGCACACAGTCAAAGAGAAACATCTTAACACTCTCGTTTTTACATTTTACAAGTTCTGCTTTATGTGATGAAACTGTTGCTTCCTTCTGTTTGAGCATTGAGGTTCAAGCTATTTTTAAGCTGTTTTAATATATTTTAATTTCACACCTTAGCTGCTGTTGTCTATGGCGTAATTCCCAACAAGCAAAAGATGAGCTCAGACTAATTAAATCACCACAATGAGAGTTCTTCACTTCTTTTATTAGTGTGCCAGAGGTCATCCAAGGAGTCTTTTAACTTTCTCAGCATGTAATTGGAGTAGTGAACAATAAATAATCATGCTTTTATTTCTTTTATACCCCCTCCTTTTCTTCCCAGTTCACAGAGTAAATTAAGTTTCTGCTGTAATCATTTCCATACACCAATTAGTGATCTTTTGCTTTTGCTGTGAGACTCATAATGTCTAATTACTGGAGGCTGTCAGCAAAATCCATGACCAAATAAAAAGCAAAATAATACACAAACGGGTGAAAATGTTATTTTTATTCCAACAGACTGGACGAGGATTTGATATTTCAGAGATTATAATGCAAAATGTGCCGCCAGGATCCCTATTTTCCCACAATCAGTGCTGCAAACGAAGAGTTCTCAGTCTTCTGGAGTCAGCTGTGGCTGCTCAGCACAGTGCTGCACTCTTCTTCAGTATATCAACACAGAAAACTGTCTGGTAGCACTGCTATGGAGAGAGAGGTTAGCTACTAAATTAACATAGGGAGAGACAGCGCCAGAGCAGAGAAGTCTGCCAGCGAACTGAGCATCGGGGAAGTGAGGCACAGAGAGAGGCCATCGACCAGACAGCGACAAGATGGAGTGGAAGGGAACGTGTGAGAGATGAGCTGTCGAACATGTGACAATGTGTGCAGGCGTGTGGGTAAAAGTGGAAGCGTGTACACGCGTGGTGTGTGTGTTATGTGTGCATGTAAGAAAGAAAGAGAGAGACAGAGACAGCTCCCAAAAGCGGCCAGTGAGTGAGGATGTGAGCATGAATACAGAGAGAGGCATTATGGTCTCAATCATTGATCGCTTCCTCCCAAGAGGCCTGGTGGCTGCCCACCACCAAACACACACGCACACACACCCACACGCACCCCCACCCAGGTATTCTGTATGTTTTTACGTTCACAGCACACCACATTCATTGGACCAACATTGTTTGAACTTACTCAACTTTGTCGCTTTGATGTTAAAGTGTCACAACCAAAGTTCTGCAGGTATTGTGTATGAGGCAAGATATGACCAACATTAAGCAATTGTTCTGTCAAAATTAGGCTTTGTAGGCTGCATGTTTTATATTTGCGTGCTCTGTAGTTTTTAACTGCTACATTTCAAAAGTGACTGGTGCCGAATCTTTTACTTCCTGACACTTAAAACCATCTACAGAATGAAAAATTGCTTCATGATGTTATGAGTTTGTGGGTTAGCTACTTAACAGAACTGCATAGTCAAGCAATTGTTTCATTCCTGCAGCCTACTATATGCTACAGGACGTACATTTTAGATCTTTAAAAAGAGTCTAAACAACCTTAAAAACCAAATATCGATCTTTTTTTCAGCTTTTATCTGAAAAAAGCAGGGTCAAATACTTTCAAAAGGAAATTCTGAGTTTGATTTTCTTGATTTTCTCAACAGTTTTAAGTTTTCCACAAGCCACTCAAGGGACTTGAAGAAGTGTTCTGGTCAAGTGAGTCCGAAATGTAATCATTTTGGCCCACACCTTGGATGGTAAACATACACATCCTCATGCAAAAACCACCAATGGTGAAACGTGTTAGTAGCTGCATCATACTGTGGAGATTCTATTCTTTGGAAGACATAAGAATGGGCAAACATGTTAGCCTCTAAATGTGCAAAGCTGGCAGTGATATATCCCAGAAGACTTTCTGTATCTGTAGTGGAAGGGAGAAAATCTTTCTATTACTTTTATAATTATATACTACTTTATGTTGGTCTGTCAAATGTCTCGCAATTAAGACTATAGTGCCTCAACAGAGCAGATGCATTTTGAAAGTTGTAAAAATCCTTGCAAAGTTATGCTTTGCGCTGATCATTTCCATCCCCATAGTGTCAAGTCTGGTGTATAGCTATGGGTCAGACAAAGCACTGACCGCTCGTGTCCTCGGCTCGGCATCGCCACTCCAATTTACACACATAAATACACCACTGCCCACCACCAAACATCACACCCTTTCCATCTCCCCCCTCCGCCTTACCCATCCCGCCAGCCAGGGCCTTCACTGCTCTCTCACAGCCACGAGGCTGACACTAATGTGACACTCTGGAAAATAATTACCAACAAACGCACTGCTGACTGCAAACAGCTCGCTCCCCTCAGTGGACTGTCACTAGTCATTAGTCTGAACCCTGAGAGAGGACAAGACCACAGCGATGGGGAGGGAGTGTGCGGGTGATGAAAAGGAGCTTACCACGTGTAGACAAACGAAATGAAGAGGAGAAATGGTGCTCTGACAGGTAAAACAGGAATAAATCAGCTTTACAACATGTTAAACTGTGTTGTGAGGCTGTACGCTGACAGAGCATAAGCTGATTTTTGTTGAAGCTAGACAACATTGCCTTCCCTTGGCAGTTTACATACTGTTAAATGTAGGAACACCTGGCCCACGTTGTCCAGGAACTGATTAGTTTACAAGTAACACAGTTCTCTTGTGGTTTTTTTCCTTCACTGGGTTGTGAGAAAACAATGAAATCTGTAGTTTAAGCGAGCAACAATGTTAAATAAAGACAGGATGCTCTGCATGAAAGCTGTTTAAGGTGGCAGCAATTCCAACACAATTATCCAAATGCCACCGGGTACATCAATTCTTTGAACACCAACACCCCCCACTCTCTCTTATTTGAGTTGCCTTAAGGGGCAGCAGCACCACAGAGAGATTAAAATTTTTCGAGCTTCCACAGTGGGCAATATTAAAACGTCTCAATACATCTGCCCGGCTATTTTGATTGGTAACTTAACCCCTGACTCCTGAGACAAAAAAGACTGATTCTCTTTGCAATTGTCAGCAGGCTGGAGTCTAATTCTTGCATGATTCAGGCTAATGAGGCAGTAATAGGCCCAATGTGTGTGTGGGGGTGTGTATGTGTGTGTGTAGATGAGGTTATTACAGGGACATAGAGAGAGGAGAGAAGAGAAGGGGGAGCAGTGGAAGGTCTTCATTGTTCAGTAATTGGAGGGTACAGGCTTTAATCTGGGAGCAAGAAATGGTTTCCTCTCTTTAAAATACTGCAGAAGTTTTCACCCACAGTCATTTTTCATAGAAAGAGACTGAGCTGATTGAAATGTGTCCTCACTCTTTTCAGTCATGGGGTGAGACAGAAGCAAAGACTTAAAAGTGTGTGTGCAGGGGTGTGCGTGTGTGTGTCATTCTTCCAATGGCTTTATCCAGCCTTATCCTGAACCATGAAACCATAGTGCATGACACCCTTCTATGCTCTGCACAGATATGGCTATTCACTGTTAGCACAGAGATTTGACAAGCCAGACTGCGCTCACTCAACAACCTAGGTCAAATGGATGACTGTCACAATCTTTTTTTATCTTCTCACCCCGCCCGCCAATATTCCAGTCTGTGCACCCTCTTGCTGCCTGCTCTCCCAACTTTTTCCTGTTCAAATTGACAAACTCAGCCAGCTACAGAAGAACAAATGAAAGAGATTAAGGAGACCTCTGAAGGGGATAATCTCTGCAGGGGAATGATCTGCTTGACCTGGGAGGCAGGTGAAAGCTTTCATCCGGTATTCACAGTGCAAACATTTTCATATCAATCCTTTTCAAAAGAATACAGCTCTGTCGAAACCCTAATGATTTTTTTTTAAAGATTCTTTGTTTAAAAAAAAAAAGAAGCTTTTCAGTCTTGAAAAGTATGCCTTCAATGGAAAGTGAAATTTTTTTTTGTCATTTTTCAAGGAATAAAGAATAATTTTTTTGTGTGGTTTCAAGTTCACTGGGAAATCACCTCCACATTTTGTGCTACAATATTTGAATTTAGCTTTTCTTTTAACCAAATTAAACTTTTTTTTTTTTTGAAAGATCAACAATAAGTCTGCCTTCGATTTCTAGAAGTTAGGAAAACCAGTGAGAGGTGCTATTTTTTTAGACTTACCACTATTAACAATGCTGGGCATAGTTTTTCCCTCTTATTTTTAAGTGTTACATGGGATAATCAACCAGAGGTCTAAATAAAAAATAAATAAAATGTCGTCACATTATATTTTTGTGGCTGCAGAAGACACCAAGTTAGGCAACAATTTATACAGACTGGCCAAAACTGCAATAACAGATTGGGGAAATATTGCCCAGTCTGATGTGTTTTGATTTCAATTGAAACATTCAGATAAGATCAGAATTTAATGGAAACAAAATGGAACCGATGATCCATCAGAAAGCGATGATGATATAATTGTGTGGGGGATATTTTTACTTTGAGTCCCTTATTAAGCATAATTTTAAAACCACACCTTAAGTACTGTTGCTGATAAGGTTCATTCTTAAATGACCAATAGAAATAAACTTATCTTCTGTTGGCTATTACCTGCAATGCACCATGACACAAAGCAAGTCAAACTGGTTTTGTGAACCAGTTTGAGCTGAAGATGGGTTTGGTGTACTCCAATGACTTTCAAAGTAATCCGACCTCAATCCAACAGAGCTGCAGACAAATATATACAGCAATAATAATAATAATAATAATTCAACTTAATTGTCATTGCAATGTCACAAGTACAAAGAATTCATGCAAGACAAACTTGAGGAAAAAAAGCTAATCTACAATGACAAAAATTCTAATAAATGAGTATCCATATTACAACTATAAATTAAACTTATAAATAAAAAGTTGCTGAAGTTTTTAACTTGAAAAGTAGAAGACAGTTAAAAATTTATATAGCCTATATAACTTAAAAAAAAAACAGATGGCATTTCACAGTGCGGTCTATGGATGGATGGATGGATGGATGGATGGATGGATGGATGGATGGATGGATGGATGGATGGATGGATGGATGGATGGA